>JABUQX010048252.1:0-15000 GCA_015478945.1 Trachelipus rathkii
CACGTCCAAAGGCCATAAAAGTTGATTGGATCGTGCGTAACCTTATAAATTGGTAACCAATGTTATACTGTCATCTCTCTCTTCCAGAAGAAACAAACCTTCTGTTAAACTGATGCTTTTGCTTTAATCTTTTTTGTTCCCCTTTTCAGTTTTTGTGATCATTCACTGATTCTTAGCGGTGGACATGGCACATTTTTCATTTGCATCTTTCAATCTTTCTTACATAATCATTTGTCCTTTATATAACCATTACAGAACCTTTCCTTATATTCATTGCTTACACTATGTATTCAAGCGTTTTTTTCTCTTATTTTTTAATATTTAAAGAAGATAGAACTACAAAAATAAGCGTTAAGGGTGAAAGTGTCCGTTGCCATATGTTTTGAAAAAGTTCCTCGTTTTACGATGATATATATTATATATATATATTATAATTATATATATTATATATATATATATATATATATGTTATATACTATAATATCTTATATATATATATATATATTATAAAGTTTCCTGTGGCTAAACTATAAAAAACTTACTATCACAATCCGCGATTTATGATTTTAAACTAATCCGCATCCGTGGATTAGTGAAAATCACGTATCAGCTACACCTTAATATATTATATATTATATATATATATATTATATTATATATTTATTATATATATATACTATTATATATATGATTATGTATATATATATTATATATATATATATTATATACCCCCCCATTAGGGATGGGCCGGATATCCGGCAACTATCGTATCCGGCCAAGTTTTTGACTATCCGGGATCCGGCCGGATATCATTGTTATCCGGCCGGTAACCGGATAATTACTTCCCTATTAGGTTCTTCCTCGTTTGGGGAAATTTTCCAAAATAATTTGAAAAATTATATATTATATTATATAAATTATTATATTATATATATTATATATTTATATTATATATATATAATATATAAATATATATTATTATATTATTATTATATATATTATTATATATAATATTATATGTGTATATATATATTATTATATTATTATATATTTCTTTGTTTAAGATTCGATTTTTTATAAAACTTACCTATTATTTTTATTCATAATTTATTGTTTGACTGTACAATAAATTTATCTGAATTTGGTGGGTGACTACGTTTTCATAAATATGCCAATATGGTAATATTAAATATTATAAATATATTAATAAATAATTAAAATTATGGAAAAAAATATGATATTTTATTATGGAATTAAGCTACCAAGACACATGATAATGCAATTTTTACCACCAAAATTTTATTCTCACGTTTAAGTATTGTATTACTAAATAGTAATTACCACTGCTTATTTTAACGTGTTAGCATTTGTTATTATTTTACCGTATATTCGCCATTCTCAGAAATTTATATAAAAAAAAAACGAATTTATTCTCAATGTTACCCGCCTCCTTCAGTGATAAAATATGAAAATCAGAGCAAATGTCAGGGCACAAATCTTGATAAAATGCAGTTGGGAATAAATATACGTCTGCTATTAAGAAAGTGGGTGCTACGAATAAATGGTCATTATCGTTATAACTTATAGGACAATCGAGAACTAATTATTATATTGAGATCGGTCGATTAATAGTAACACTTAAGAATATTAATAGTTATATAATATGTTATGAAGAAGAAGTGATATTATTTGTAAAGTATTAGAGATAAATCGACAAACAAACATATTTGTTTTGTACATAACGGTAAGTACACGGAGTATCTGATAGAATAATAAAGGAAACAAGATAGATGAGAGCATATACAGAGAGATTGTTATGTGTGTTAGAGAAGCTCAGGTAGCAACTTTATTCGATATGATATAGCGCGAACATGTAGTACATTGTGGGAGCTAATATACTTGAGCATTTCATCGCACTTTGATATAGCTAAGATTTCTCTTCTTAGTGCGAGAGAGTCCAATTTCTCATTACACTGGTGAGCGTGTGAGTGGAATCCAGACTACTCGCTTACAACCGATCGATGAGCTACCTTTCTGCACTAACAGAGATTTTGTATCATAGTACTTGATGAGAGCCATTGAGAGTCATCAGCTTTGCTTTCCTTAAATTAACATTCTAGTGTATGGCTCTTATCATTAGACCTTGACTGGTTGCTTGATAGGAGCGATTTTTTAACTCGTCTAAAGCGTACTTAAAGCAATATCGTATTTCGAGAGACCGTGAGATCCCAAACTAATTCCTGCCCGGATCCATGGAATTTCATACTGGTACTTTTCCCATAGGATAAACTTGAATTTGTGCATTGTGGAATTTAGATATATAATTCCTTTTTCGATGGTCCATAATTTAACCTTTCTCCTCCTATGATATATCCCTATGACTCCATAAGCTGTATAGCATATTTTCCAAACCCTCAGTCCGGTCACTTATTTTCATTGTGAAGATGCTCTAGTAACGCCGGTAGTAACGTAATGAGAATGAGGGTCAATGAATTCGAGTTTGACGATGATTAGGAGAAGCCATTGGAATATATAAGGTGTTTTTGCAAGCAGAGGAGACAGACTAATAGGTACAGACCATATAAGTAGTACTTCTGCAACTATTGATTTTTGTAACTCATGAGTGGGCATTTGGTTGGCAACCCTCGCGTAGTTGCTGTTCTACTTCGTGTTGATCATGGCAGTTGCCTTGGTTGACAGTAGAGAGACATGTAAGAATATAGATATTCACTGGTTGAGACGTAAGGCAGCAATTGCGAATACCCGAGAGAGGCGGATCCTCTGAATGACTCTATCAAAACTAGTGCAGTATTAAATCTAGTTGTGCAAGTATATGTTATAAACCTAACAAAAAGATAACGAGTATCACTGTTTTTCGAACCGCATGCCTTCCCTACCTCGTTCTACTCGCCCGAATCCCCATAAGGGGCCACAAAGACTTGTACCACATTAATGTTTAAACGAAATCGACTAATGGCTGATGCTAACCACTCCTCTTTAGGCGCCGTGCAACACCACATCATACCTAAAAGAGTACAGCGGTCGACCAGAACCGGGTTCTAAAAGTAAGGATTTGTCATTGCAGCATATTTATATCTTACGGTATAGGTTTATAGATGTAAGTTCTTCTCTCATCTCCGATCAAATGTTTTGTATAGATTTCTGATTTATAGGGTAATTGTTCACAGTTGAGTTCAAGAGTTTAGCAAGCATTTAGGCCAGCATATGTTCTCTGTGATCCCAAATCTATAAGAGAGCGAATAGGAACTGATTTGTTATTGTGCCTTGCTATTATGGTTATTGTAGGCAGAATATGTGAAGCTGATGATTGCCCAGTATTAATACAAAGATGATTAACATCAGCTTTATTTCCTTCATCAGCATTTTCTTGACGAGAATGCTCCCTGTTTTGATTGGTGGTTCCAGAGGAACAGAGAGCGGCTAGATGTTTTCGGCTCTTACATTTATAGCAAGGATACTTTAAATTGAGTGTTTTAGCCGGGCATGTATCTGCCATGTGCTTTATGCTGGAACAGTTACAGCACATGTTTAATGCCACACATCTGTCCCTTTTTGATTTAGGGTTTACGTAAACCGTGCAGTCAGAGAGGTAATGGTCTCCATTGCACAGCTTACACTTGATTTCCCTTGAAGATTGATTCGAATTTGAATTAGTAATTTTGATTGAAGGCAATCAGCATGGTAGGAAAGTTCTGTTTACTTTTTAGAGTAGATTGCCACGTACCGTTTTATATTTGTATTGGTCTAGAGTTATGATCCGACTGACTCAATCAGAGGGTCGTCTCTGTTCTCCTCATATTTGAAGTTCCCTTTGGAAGAAGATGATTTAAGTTGATGGACTCCGTACACGTTTGAAGGCTCTTGCAGACGATGAACTAAACTCATGTCATTTTGTTGATTATATATACTTGTACTAACTTGCTTCCTTCAAAAATCAGATTATTTTGTATCTTGATACTAATTGTTCCTTTTATTTCGGTCACAACTCTCTATATTCGTCTCTTAAACATAGCAGTATAGATATGTTTATCATGCTAATTAAATGGCTGTATGTAATTTCCCCTTTGCAGCCTTAGCACATATGTAATTGTACACCATGCTGGAGAAATGAGGTCGACCGCCCATGAGCTCCGTCTTGTAGTTCTTTTTTAGATGCGGTTCATGTTTATTATATGAGGCCCAAGGTATACCTTTTAAATAAAGTGTATCGTGACTGTTATCAAGTGTATGCTCCGCATCCGTTCCAGAGGACAGGTGATGAAGTTCATTTTTCTTATAGTAAAGAATGAATCGAATAATAGAATGGTTCTAGTCCTATAATAAATGTTTTCCTTTATTTATTAAATTGTGATCTCAAGTAACTTCTATTATCTATGCTATCCGTAGCGTCATATATTCGCTCAATGTCTCCTGAATGACGAAATATCGCTTTTAAATGGGACTTGAAAGATACTGGCAACTTAACTCACACTTTTCGAAGATCATTCCTCTACCTCCGATACACATTATTGTTTAAACTCCTGGCAGGTAGAGTGAATCACGAAAGGATGTGGTCTTTTGTTCCTTTATACGGCTATCGAGAGAAATTCCGGCGAGTTTTTGTAGGCACTGGGATCTTCAGGCTAAAAGGCTGCCATGGTGATAAACGACTTGGAGTGTTCACTGCAGGAGATTCTTTGTATTCGAATTGCAATGCTGCTCTCTCATAATATTCAGAAAGGTGGCATCAGAAGATCTTTCGAAGACTTAGGTAATTTCATATCCATATTCCGACTCTTATAACATGTTAGGAGATGACTTGACAGCCTACTTTTATGTTGTAAGACAAATCTAGTAGCGGAAATCTCTTTCAGTCTAGAAGCGATTGTGTCGATACTTTGAGTGTTACTTACAGTGCACCCTATTTAATTAAGAGTTTCGTACACCCCCACCCAATGAGTGAGTAATTCTACTGAGCTTTAAATGTCCCGAGATATTAATCGAGGTCACTTTGTTCAAGAATAATTTAGTTTTTGATATACAACAGGGTCGATGTAGGTAGGATGACTCTAGTATCATCAAACTTTATTCAAGGAAAATGTTTGCAGCATAGAGTAAGCTTTCTTCTTAAAACACCCCTTTTCATGCGAAGGGGACTTAGCTCACCCTGTAATGTTGCTTTTAAACTAGCTGTTGTTTCATCCGAAGAAGACGCAGGTCTTTCATTTGAGAACTCCTCTGTGACCTTTAAGTCTAAATCGTTTAATATATCCATAGTGAATAAATTATATTATATAAATTTATATAAACAACAGGCTACTAAAACAATCTAATAAACCTAGGAAATTAACTGCGCAGTAGTAGTTGATGAAGGACAATCTATGCGCAGCTGTACAATTCGAGAGTTCTAAGGGCACAATGGGAGGAGCGAGTTGTGGAGGTTGTTAAATCCTCCACCGCCGTGAAAAGAAATGAGAAGGAGTCCTCACAGGAAATATCAAATAGGCGCCAGAAGCATGTTCACATATAGAGGCAATTGCGCACACGTCGCCAAGAATAAATTCAAGATAATGAGTCAAATTGCAGACACCGTTATATCAGTGTGACTTGTCGCATACGTCGAACTAACTGCAACAGCTCAATTGGCGCACGAGAAAAACAAAGCACCATATAAGCTAATTGCCCATCGCTATAAGTTGACTGCGCACACGTGAACCAACTACAAAGTTAATTGCGCACGAGAAAAGTTACTGCGCACATATGAAGCAAACACAAAGCCAATTGCGCACGTATAAGTTAGCTGCGCAACACTCGTGTGATAGTAAGCTGCAGAGAGTGCAATTTTGTGCATCTATATAATTACTAGCACAATATGTCTTTTGGTGTTCTCACGTAATAAGTTGACACCATGCGCACACGAGCGAGAGGCCAATACCAAATTCAATTGCGCAACGAAGATATATACGAGCAACAGAAGTCAAATTGCGCATTGCTATTATAAGTTGAACTGCGCACACGGTGAGCAAATCATAAAAGTCAATTGCGCACGTAAGTAGTACTGGCGCAACACGTGAAGCAACTGCAAAGTCACTGCGCACACGTGAAGAAAACACAAAGTCGATTGCGCACATATAAGTTGACTACGCACACGTGAAGCAACTGCAAATCCTGCGCACAGATGAAGAAAACACAAAAGTCAATTGCGCACATATAAGTTGACTGCGCACACGTGAAGCAACTGCAAAGTCCTGCGCACAGATGAGCAAATACAAGTCAATTGCGCACGGAAAACAAGCACAAAAGTCAATTTGCCGCATGTATAGTAGTTGACTGCGTCCACACGTGAAGCAAATAGCAAAGTCCAATTGCGCACTGTAATAATTGTACTTGCGCACACGTGAAGCAACTGCAAAGTCACTGGCGCACACGTGGAAGAAAACACCAAAGTCAACTTAGCGCAACATATAGAGCTTTGACTGCGCCAACGTGAAAGCAACTGCAAAAAGTCACTGAGCACAGATGAAGCAAAAAAGAACAATTGCGCACTATATGTCAACAGCCCAGAAATATCAACTGCGCATGAAAAAACTGCACAGCAGAGTCAAAAGCATAAAAAATATCAACAGCGCAAAAAAATATCAATAGCGCAGAAAAATATCAACTGCGCCTGAAAAAAGCCGCACTGCAGAGTCAAAACACAAAAAAATGTCAACAGCGCAGAAAAATATCAATAGCGCAGAAAAATAACTGCGCCTGAAAAAACCGCACTCTAGAGTCAAAAGCACAAAAAAAATGTCAACAGCGCAGAAAAATATCAACTGCGCATGAAAAAAACTGCACTGCAGAGTCAAAACACAAAAAAATGTCAACAGCGCAGAAAAATATCAATAGCGCAGAAAAATAACTGCGCCTGAAAAAACCGCACTCTAGAGTCAAAAGCACAAAAAAAAATGTCAACAGCGCAGAAAAATATCAACTGCGCATGAACAAAGCTGCACTGCAGAGTCAAAACACAAAAAAATGTCAACAGCGCAGAAAAATATCAATAGCGCAGAAAAATAACTGCGCCTGAAAAAACCGCACTCTAGAGTCAAAAGCACAAAAAAAATGTCAACAGCGCAGAAAAAATCGATAGCGCAGAAAAATATCAATAGCGCGGAAAAATATCAATAGCGCGGAAAAATATCAATAGCGCGGAAAAATATCAATAGCGCGGAAAAATATCAATAGCGCGGAAAATATCACACTGATTCCGCACCGGCACCGACAGCACTGCACCGTTTTTGCACCGCCCGATACTAGTATCACCGATAGCACCGCACCGTTTTCGCACCGGCCCGATACTAGTCTCAAGGATAGCACCGCACCGTTTTCGCACCGGCCCGATACCAGTTTCACCGGCAGCACCGCACCGTTTTCGCACCGGCCTAATACTAGTTTCACCGACAGCACCGCACCGTTTTCGCACCGGCCCGATACTAGTCTCACAGACAGCACCGCACCTCTGTACCCTAAGGTCCCTTGGGTGCTTCGATAGAATTGGTATGAATTCGAATTGTCGATATATATTTTTACCTTAAGATATTTTAATTTCGCCAAGCCCAGGATACTGCAATTTATTAAAATTGTTTATTGTACTACTTTTAATCCATCCTCTCCGGTATATAATGATTTTAAAGAATGTAAACTATTTGCAGAAAAACGAAAAGGTTTACATATGACAAAATAAAAGTTTCGAAAATGTTAAAATTAAATTGTCATCAATTTCAACGCATAGTTAGTTTAGGAAGAATTGTCAAAATTTCGCAAAAGATAAACCCAAAATTTGATAGATAAATGAAAATGTCACCAAAAGAGTTATATAAGAACAAAAGGGACTTACTTGAATGTAATATTAGTCTTTAAATCCAGAAAGTTGATTCGAAACTTTTATGTCTCGAGGGTTGATATTTCCAGTTCGTTAATCAACCTTCCAATTATAGGTAAATCTTTTACGTACGAAATTCGAAATTTGGTAGTCTAAAATAGTGAAGTTTAAATCGATGATTTAAGATTAAGAAGTAAACAAATATTTCACTTTTTCAAAATTAAGTTGCAATAACCTTTTGATCAGAGATATCAACTTCTAATATTAACGTAACGAAATATTTAGTTTTAACACAGATTTAAATTTAGATTCCACTTCACAAGTCAATACGACTTACTTCCATGAACGAAAAAAAATATCCAAACGTAAAAAAAAGGCAAAATCATTCTTTCTTGGTTAGCATCCAATTCTGTCGGTCTTGTTCTTTTTCACTCAGTTGGGAAACAAATTCCATTTTTAATACATAGGATACCGTTACGAAATCACGACAATTCCCTTTCTTTACTTTAGATTGAATTTAAGATTAAATGAGTTGATAAATACTTCATAAAATTAACGATCAATAATAAAAAAAAATCAAATTTCAATAATAATATATAATAGTATATATATAATTATATAATATATATATTATATATATATATAATAATATATATATATTATAATACTATAATAAATATATATATATATAATATAATATATATATATATATATATATATATATATATATATATAATATATATATTATATATTTATATATATATATATTGCTGTTACCGGACCTGTTACCTGATAAAAAGAGAGCGTAATATTACCAATTGTAATGTTTCAATCAAATAAATAAATTAGAGCAACCTTTTATAATGGAGGAGGAAACTCTAAACATACGATTTTCTAATAGTATATTTCAATAATTACTAACAACCTTCGCAATTTATCTGCTATAAACTCAATAATAAAACATGATCATATACAAAAATTTTACCCATAAAAAAAGCACGAATCAATCTTATAACAACCTCCTTCAACAAATGTATAACGTAACTAACTTTAAAATTTTATTCAACTGTATAGTCTAAACAAACTGTGCTCCTTTTATTTGAGCAAATAAAAATAATACAAAATTTTAACAATCGATAAAAGAACTTACAATTAGTGCATATACCAAACCGTATTCTAAAATGCAGCTTTTATTTGTTTAAAAATCTTCTCTGGAGATCCAAACCAAACACGAAACAACTTACAAATTAATTTCCATTTAACACTTTAAAACTCCACGTGTGATCCTAGTCTCCCATGTTAGATCCAGACTCCGTAATAGTTTTCGAATCGTCCCGTCATCAACCATCAGATGTTCTGGCTCACTCCAGGCCAGTAAAGGAATCTTCCTTTCTCCTGTCTTCCGGCTAACTTCAGATTAACTCTCCAACTAAATACGAATCGATCTTTGATTCCAATAACACAAGTTAAATCAAGCTATCGAGATATCTGACTCCAGATTGGAACCCCTGGAAGACATAAATAAAAATGATCAGACCAATTTCTTAATTTGTTACACATATAAAAAAAAACTTATAACTTTCTTTTCTTTGTACTTACGTTCTACGGGATTTTTCCTTCAACTTCTCTTCACATTAAGTTTTAGCTAGCCGTTCCAATAACACCTCCTTCTTTCTTCTTTCTTATTCTATCAGCCCCATAACCTTATCTTCACAAAAGAATACTTTTTTAGAAAATCTCAAACACCAACTCCCTGTTTATTCGGGTTGGGTTTTGTATCTATCATAATATATATATATATATAATATATATATATATATAACTAATTATATATATATATATATTATATATATATATATATATATATATATATATATATTATTATATATATATAATAATATTATATATATTATATATATATATATATATATATATATATATATATATATATATAAATTATTATAATATATTATATATCTTATATATATATATATATATATATATATATATATTATATACCTATATATATATCAATAATATTTATATATATATAATATATGCTAATGAGTACTCGATATAATAGCAATTATATATAATATACTATATATATATATATATACTATATTTATATATAATATATATTATTATAGTATATATAATATATATATATATAATATATATATATATAAAATAATATATATATATACTCGTATATTAATATATATATATATATATATAATATATATCATATAATTATATTATATTATTATATTATACTTATAATTAATATTATATTTTATTTTTATGGTTATATAGGCTTATATAAAATCTAATGTAGTAGTACTATCTTAATAATAATATACCATTTATTATAAGTATTTTTCTATATTGGCTATTTTAAATAAAGGAGTTTGCACTCCAATATGACGATATAGATAATAACATATAATGTAATTTGCTAGAGATCCTACCCAAGAGTATTTTAGGGTAAAATTACATAACATATGAGGGGGGTGAACCTAATCTATACCTAGGACTAACCGACTACACCTAACCTAACCCTAACCTAACCCTAACCTAACCTAACCTAAATTTACCTAACCTAATATTAACGGAGCCAACCACTTATAAATAATAGTGTCCATATAGGTATTAATATATATGATATTATATATAAATATATATATATATCTATTTTATTTATATTATTATTATACTCTATATAATTTATATGTATCTATATATATTTACATATATTTCTATTTATTATTATTTCTATTTATTATTCACTTATATTATTAATTAAATGGTATATCACCTGTCATATTATATTATAATTTTAATATTATATATTTTACGTCTATATATATATATATTCAATAGTATATATTTATAATATTTATCCATTTATGCTTATAAATATATAAATATTACTTATAAGTATAATAAATACATATATTGCGTGGTGACCCTAATATTAATATTAATCAATGGCTCCGATGACCCGCAAACATGGGGACGGCACTCTCAATATTAACGAGATGGTGTTGTATTATAGTATATAATAATCCACTATAATATATATATATAATATTATATTTATTACTTATTATATATATTATTATATATGACAATTTATATTAATATTTATATATTATATTTATATATCCTATAAATTATATTATATATATAATAATAATATTTTATATATTATTACTTTTATATATTTATATTATCAATTTATTTATTTAATTTATATATTATGATAAATCGGACTCGCAAAATATATGTATAAAGTACTCACCAACTATAGCTATTTGAAAAGAAGATCAATTCTTTCTTTTCTTCATGCTATTATTCTTATTTATTATATAATTTTTCATACCAAGATAAGATGATTTGATAACATTAATTAATAAGTTCTGACTTTTATGGCAGAGTAAGGCCAAATGTATGAACGTTCACTGTATCCTCATACGTGCTTGGAGGGATGTCTTAAATAACGATTATAGAAGTGCAAGGAAAAACTACCTTTTCAACCATGCCGTTGTTTTGGAATTGTGGCGATCAGAATAAAAAGTCTATAAGATTCAGGAAACCCATCTTGCCTGAATCATTTCTCTAACGATGGTTTTTAAATAAATTCTGAATGCCAACCTACTGTTTTCCGAAAGAGATTAGCGTTTGTTTGGTCATAAATCACGGTTAATTCATTATGTAAGATGATGCATTCCTTTAAATGACCGAGACTACCATACTGTGGCCATTAAGAAACAGAGCTTCTTTAGCGAAACTTGTTTTGGAGGCATAGCGAATCATCTTTTTTGAATTTGCCCTAACTGTAAGGAATTTTATCCGGCACACCTCTGACCATTATATTTTTGGGGGAGAAGGAAGGACTCCTGTACTCTTCTGCTCGGCCGTTTCGGTCTCTAAGCTGATCTTCATATTCCCTCCTGTTTGTGCACCACTTTTGCTTGGTCTCGTTTACACAGCTACCTTCTCCATGTTCACCTGCCTCTCTATAATTCTATCCTGTCTCACCTTTTCATTCATTATAACTTCCGGACTAATGGCCCCTACGAGCTACGAGGCACTAATTTTTAACTCATAGTAAGAGTCCTACATGGAAACATTCTTCTCTAGAATATATCCTTTCAAAGGCCTTCGTACTTCTCTTTCTCTCTCTCTCTCTCTCTCTCTCTCTCTTCTCTCTCTCTCTCTTCTCTCTCTCCTTTCTTCTCTCTATTTATATATATATAAAGAAGAGAACTTAGCCTTATATAGATTATTATTTATATATAATTATCTAATGAGTAAGTATTATTTATATCATCCTACTTATAATATTATTATATATATATATATATACTTATTATATATATATAAATTAAATTCTTTAATATATTATATATTTTATATTTATTTTATATTTTATACAATACATGTATTTATAATAAGTTTTGTTTATTTGAATTAGTAAAAAAAAATTAGTTTCTCGAGAGAGGAGGCCTTGATGACAGAAAAATCCTTCAAAATATACAAAACAGAATATCAGTTTCCCTTACGTTTGCCATGACATACTCATGTTTGAATATCTTATTATATAATTATCTCTTTACCACGAGAGGCACAAAAATCGTATTCCTCCCCATGTCAATGTTATCCTGTTTGAAAAATAATGTTTCGGAAGAAAATAAATGAATTAATGTAAAATTAGTGTCCTTGTATAACATTTTAAACATTATGTGTTTTTAATATGTAATAATTATATAGTTATTGAGGGTCTTGAGTATTAATATCTTTCTTACATTAGTTGCTGTTTTATTTGCTTTTAATTTTTTTTTAGAGGACCGGCCCTGGGCTCATGGTGCTTCACGCTCTTGTAAAAACCGCCGACGTTATAATACTATTCAATTACGCAGAGCTGCGTTTTTCTATATGTTTCATTATGTATAGTAAAAAAGAAAGTTTTTACCAGATATTCTGAAGTATGTTGTCCAATACAACCCGCAAAACTCCGAACTTTATCTCACCGTACCACGTCACCACACCATACCGCACCTGCACCGCACTCATACCGCTACCCATCGCAACACACCGCAATCGCACCGATCTCGCACCGCACCGCAGCGAAATATTGAAAATTTGTACTCGTGCTTGAGAGCACTTGCGAGCCAATTAGAGCGCATCAAGTTCACAGGTGTGGAGCTCTTATCCAGTTATTTTTCCTTCTCGGGGGTGACCTCTGGGTCACTTAAAACATCCTCAAAACAAAATTATATTACCTCTATAACCCTACTTTATCTGTCTTTAAAATAAGATTTATATATAAAATCTTTTTTAAATAATTCTTTAACGAGAAAGGCATTTGGCTATCATATACTTAATTTATCAAAACATGAATAAAATAATATTGAAATGTCCGATAATCGAAATTCAAAACAAGTAATAATTAACATATCATCTAATTCAATTCCATCAGAGAGATTCATCTTCAAAATCCTTCTATCTCTCTTCTCTCATCTCTATCTCTTCTCTCTCTTCTCTCTCTCGTGGCTCTCTCTCTCTCTTCTCTCGTCTCTCTCCTCTCTTCTCTCTCTCTCTCTCTCTCTCTCTCTCTCTCTTTGGTACGTTGTGACATTGTATGAAACTAACAAGAAAATAATATTCAACATCAACTTCAATCCATAGTATCTAGGTCATATCTCTCTCATACTCACTTCTCTTCTACTTGCTAATTTGCCTTTGTGCAATCTTTATTATCATCTCGTCATCACTCTCTTCTCTTTCTTTCTCTTCCTTCTGCCATCTTCATTTGCTGTGTTTGCTTGTCTGATTGATATTCCTTCGTTCACTTTCGTCTCTCTGCTTCTCTTCTCTTCCTCTCTCTCCTCTCTCTGGTACGTTGGTTGGGACAATTGTATGGTGAGAAAACCAACAAGGAAACATATATTCTATTCAACAGTCAAGCCTTTTTCTAGGTCCTCACTATAGGTCTACTTCTTGGTGATATTGATTACAGTGCTCTGTCTCTCTCTCTCTCTCTCTCTCTCTCTCTCTCTCCTCGCTATTAGGTTTATAAAGCTTGTCTTTACTTCGTCGGTTTTACGCTCTCTCTCTCTCTCTAATTTGGTCACCCGTTTGTCTTCCTTCTTTGTCACCATCTCTTCTTTTTTCTTTCTTTTGGTAGTTACTCCGTTTTTATTATCTAGTATTTATCAACTATATTGCATCAGTTATGTTTTTGAATGTTTTATAACAATAGACGAACCTGGTGGGGGTATTTAGACTGTTCAAATCCTTCGAAAATATTATAAATTTATGTCACATGGAAAAATGTCTACATTTTAAAGTTCCAAAACCTCCCAAAGCGCCGAATAGGAAATGTAAATTACCGAAAGTCAGATTGTTCACCCCCCCCCTCCCACACCCCTTCAAAATATTTTCCATATGCTCATCTGTTTGGGTATGTTTATTTTGGTATGTGCATAAGTTATACATTCAATTTCAATCATTGCTCTTTAATTGCTTTATCCATTATATATATATATATATATATATATATATTATATATACTTATTATATATATATAATATATATATTATATATATATATATATATACTTACCAATATATTTCAGAATATTTTGTGTCTGATGACATGTACATCAAGATATCTTTACCTTGCTTTGACTGTGTCAGGAATCTTTCAAGCTATTTTTATTTTCTCAGATATTCGAACAGGTTCTGGAGAAATTTCGTGTTTCTCTGCAAAGTTCTTTATTTCGGCTTCAAATATCCTTATTATAAGTACCAACAGTGTAGTAATTAAGTCACTCATTTGTAAGTACTTATTCAGCACATTCTCAGTTATCAACATTGAATGAAACATGAATAAACAAAAAACGAAAAGAAAATGGCAATTTACTTATTAGAGACTCTTGATTTGAATTTTTGGGTTTAATTATTCTTATTCGCTTCATAGTATGTTTATAAAAGCTAAATTTTTTTTAATAACAATTGATGTTTTAAATTTGAAAATTTTTACTGCATGTTAGTTATAACATATATATATATAAGTAGCCTCTATGTTCAACAGCCCTGACAGAGAGTTGGCGTTGAGTGCTGCCC
>JABUQX010048252.1:22500-23821 GCA_015478945.1 Trachelipus rathkii
CATCCCCTGATACACATCGCGACCAGTTGCTATTGATAGGTTGGAGTAGTAAATCACCGACATTTCGAATTACCGGTGTCTGATGAATCTCTGAAGATGGTTCAATCTGCACAGGACTCAACACTGTGCATGGGCCAGCGTGATTTGGTCCACCTTCATCCCGCTGTGTAGTGAAAGTAGTTGCCGTCCTAGGGTGGAGCTCGAGAGGAGAGGGAATCCTCAAATGGACGCAGATCCTAATATTGGAAAGGCGAGTTATCGGTCACCTGCTATCAAGGGATTCGATCCGTTTATGGTATGTGCCTGGGCAACGGTTTCAGGTCTACCCCTAGAGCTTAGCTGACCTAGTCTACATTTATAGCCCACAAAACTGTACCTTTGACCATAAGCTTAACCCTCAAGGCTATAGCTCTGTAAGAGGTATACCTTTTTCGTATCTTCGAGAGTCGATAAATCAGGAAATCGCATGGTGATTCGCCGCGGTTTAAACGTTATAGTCCTCAAGGCTACAGTATGAATTCCGTTTGTCCTTAGGCCTGTTTATACTAACCTCAAATCGGCATTCATACCTATTTTGTGCATATAGCTACAATGTTTACGTGAGGCGGGTATAGTGCCAGACAACACCCGCCCCCACAAATCCCATCCACAATTAAAACATCACCATGAACATAGGTTAGACCCAGCGCTCCTCCCAATTTCAGCCCAATGCACAAAACGTCATGAAGGCCTTAAACATTCTACACTCCCCTTTCACCAGCTGTGATGTAATAAGATGGGTCCTCTAGCGCTACACATACAGTTTAATCCCATTGTAGCTGTCCAGTTTGAAAAGAGCTGAACCTTCAAGTGTTCACCACGTCAGTTGCAGTCTCCAGTCTACAATGGCCTGCTCAGTACAAACAACACGTTGATCAACAGCACATAGTGTCAGTTGGAGCGTGGTAACAATCCCTAACCTCGCTGTTAACGCTCACATATAATGAAGCAAAACCATCATGGGAAAGCTATCGTCCAACAACTGCACGCCCACCACACTAACACAACATATACATAAACCCTCTTTCACATCTGTGCCCAATATTTCATATATCATGGATACGGTTTCGAACTGGGTTGAAGGAGGATATCAAAACTACAGTTTAACTAATGAATGGGGATTACCTGTCGCCGGGGGTGACTGCGAAGACCGTTCCCGGACTACGCTCGTGCATTCGCTACACAACAACGTTCCCAAAATCGATGTAGGTGTGTGGTTTAGGCGTCAGACGTCTGATGTTTTTTCACCATCCCTCCACTCCTTCAGCGTTTTCGGAAAACG
>JABUQX010048253.1:0-2500 GCA_015478945.1 Trachelipus rathkii
CTAATGGGAACGAAGGATCAGTCAGAAGTAAATTGTTTGAATGGTTCCTCCATTATTAATAATGCTGATGAAACAGGAGAACTAAAGAAAGAAAAAAAAGAAGCAGGGAGAAGAAACTTCTGCTAATCAGTTTTGTTTATGCAGATTCTTTCATTGATGATCATGGATGAAGAGGAAAAGTTTTCTAAGAAGAAGAAGAAGAAGAAGAAGAAGAAGAAGAAGAAGAAGAAGAAGAAGAAGAAGAAGAAGAATATAAGAAAGTCAAAGACTAATGAAGAAGTCTGAAATATCTTTAGATATTTTTATTATTTTTATTTTTTTATTATTATTATTTTCTGTCCCCTCCTTGAATAGGGCCTTGCCCGTGAGTGGTGACATTCTGTAAAAAAAAAAAAAAGAGAAGAAGAAGAAATATATATATATATATATATATATATATATATATATATATATATATATATATATATATATATATATATATATATATATATATATATATATATATATATATATATATATATATATATATATATATATAGTATATATATATATATAGAGAGAGAGAGAGAGAGAGAGTGGAAAGAAGAGCTTTGCATTTTCTCTTTTTTATCTAACGAATCTGAAGTGATTGGTTGAATGTCAGAGGTTGTACAAGCATTAAAGATAATAGACTCGAATAGAGAGAGAATAGTAGAAGTGGTCATCCTTTATGCTTCACTCAGAATGAAGAACACACAAATTTATTTCCCTCTCATTTTAATTAGTAAGGATTAAATTTCTTTTTTTTTTACTTTTTTTAATTCAATTTTAAATTTATTACATATATATTTTTTATGGTAAATTTATTGTTAATGTTATTTTGCTTATTATAGAATGTATAAATTAATTTAATTTTTCATTTAATATGCTTTTCATTTTAATGAATAAAAATCTTTCTATAATTATATTAATATATTTTAATAGAGGAGGCAAACCTTTCATGCATGGATGAGAGAGGAAATTTTTTTTTCAAATGCTAAAACTTCGGCCCCTGCTGCGGCTGCGTTTCCGGTTCTGGGTTCGGTTTTGGCATTTTAAAATTATACAGCATTGCCTCCGTACCCATTTATTATACTGGAAAAAAATTTACTTTTTACACCGGCTACACTCAAAAAAACTTTAATCTCCGGTTCCAATTACTACCGGTCTCTAGTTCTGGCTCCGGCACCGGCTCCGGCTCCGACTCCGGATCCATGAGCCAGATTTTTTAAATGTTTCAATGCTTCAAAAAAAAATTTTTTCACAAAATTCTTTAAAAGCTTGTAAATATAGCCTTAGTAGTTACACACACACACACACACACACACACACACACACACACACACACACACATCAATATCAATACACACATATATATATATATATATATATATATATATATATATAGAAAGAAGAAAGAGTATATATATATATATATATATATATATATATATATATATATACTGCTCGTCAAAATTAACGCACCACAAGGGTACAGTGGCGAAGTAAAGGTAGAAAAGGTTGAAGAACGCGAAAACACTTTATTGGACGATGACAATAACATGGTAGTAGATTCCTCCCCAAAACCGTAGGTTGATAGAATGTGAGGCTAAGGTGCAGCCAAAGGGTCTTGCAGTAGGGTTCGGAGGTTGGCCCTGCAAACACACAATGTTGGTACGTACGGCGACGGCCGCCGGGGGAGTTGGGTCTGTTTCAATACCATGTATGACCCCTCTGGCACGGATGACTGCCTGACATCGTTCTGGTATGCTCTCGATGAGTGGGGGAATGTCTGGGACTGTGATTTAATCCCATTCGTCGTGCAGTGCCTGTCCTAGGTCCGGGAGGGTTCGTGGAGGGGGTTGCAGCTGTCGGATCCGACGTTTCAGGATATTCCACAAATGTTCGATTGGGTTGAGGTCCGGACTATATGCTGGCCACTCCAACGCCGTAATTTGAACTGTCCTAAGGTTGTCGTTCACACATTGAGCCTTGTGTGATCTTGGATTGTCATGCATTAGCATGAAAGAGTCACCGATGTTGGGAGCATATGGCACGACATGGGGTTCGACGATGTCTGTGTTATGCCTTACGGCTGTAAGAGTCCCTCCATCGATGATGTGCACCGTAGGCCCCGATGAAGAGATGCCTCCCCAGACCATAACCGACCCACCTATAAACGGCAGCACCTGAGAACATTGCATTGCACGAATTTCTCCGTTGGTCGTCGGTATACTCTAGCACGCCTGTTCGAGGCGTACAGAGACACTCTCGACTCGTCCTAAATAGCACCTTTACCAAATCGTCGACCGTCCGATGGATGTGTTCTCGGGCAAATGAAAGTCGTGCCCTTCGATGTACCGTGGTGTGCGGTGGATCTATGGCAGGCCTCCGGGGCCGGTAATTATGTTCCGCAAGGCGTCGACACATCTGCATTGTCACTTTCAAGATCTCATTTGGTGCGCCGTGTACCTCCGCCAGC
>JABUQX010048253.1:7500-10000 GCA_015478945.1 Trachelipus rathkii
AATTAAATTATAGATATATAAATATATATTATATAAATATTTATCCACGTATATATATCTAATATCCTATAATATATATTATATATATATATATTATTATATATAAATTTTATATATAATATATATATATATAATATATATATATATATATATATATATAAACGTCATCTTCCCCTTGTTTTCCAGAACTGGCAGGGGGTACGGAAAACCCCCCCTAACCTAGCTACTCATTCCTTTAAGTGGGAGACCGTCAGGTCCAAACTCCTCTCAAAAGCTTCACAACAACGTGACATTCACACACTTTGGTGTCTCGTCAATGTCTGAGTTCATCCTTTGGGTCAGGACCACAAACATGCCCCCCCCCCCCAACATAACCATGCCATTTACTCCTACTATGCGTCAATCTTCTCGCTTGTGGAAAATTTATATTCCTTTTCTTCAGACACTTTTTAACTGACTCAATCTAGTGGGGAATAGCCCAAATGGTCGACACGACACAAAAAAAAAGTTCCGTACAGGCCGCCGCAAGCGTGAGGATAGGTTAGGTTAGGTTAGGTTAGGTTAGTTTAGGTTAGGTTAGGTTAGGTTAGGTTAGGTTAGGTTATGTTTGGTTTGGTTAGGTTAAGTTAGGTTAGCTAGGTTAGGTTAGGTTAGGTTAGGTTAAGTTAAGTTAAGTTAAGTTAAGTTAAGTTAAGTTAAGTCAAGTCAAGTCAAGTCAAGTCAAGTCAAGTCAAGTCAAGTCAACGTCGGCAAGTCAAGTTAAGTTAAGTTAAGTTAAGTATAAGTTAAGATTAACGTTCAAGTTAAGTTAAGTTAGTTAAGTTTAAGTTAAGTTAAGTTAAGTCAAGTTAAGTTAAGTTAAGTTTTGTGAGATTCGTTAGAGAAAGTCTAAATCAGCGGTCTCCAAACTTTTTTGATCGCGTACCCTTAAGAAGAAAATAATTTATAAGATGTACCCCCCGTATACAGGCCTATAATATAAAATAATATAATATATAATAATATAATAAGTATAACATAATATAACAATATAACAATATTAATATATATATATATATATATTATATAATATATATATATATATATATTATTAAGTATATATATATATATATAATATATATATATATATATATATATATATATAATAATATTAGGCCTATATATATATATATATTATTATATTATATATATATATATATATATAATATATATATACATATATATTACTATATATTATAATATATATATATATATATATATATATATATATAGTGATCGTGAGCCTACTCCTTTGGCGTACCCCTAAATATCACTTTGCGTACCCCCCGGGGTACGCGTACCCCACTTTGGAGACCACTGGTCTAAATAACAAGATTTTTTTTCATATTTCGACCATTTGACCTGTTGATCATTTTCCCTTTCGACCATTTGGGACTAGCTTCAATCCAGTTTGTTTTAGATCTCTCATCCAGTCTATTCCAAGCACACCACTCACCTCTATACACTCGCTTAATCATCCGACTTTCATCTATCTTTTTCATTCGACAAACAGCCTTAATCGACTCTTATTTATTCTCTCACTCACGCCTTTCTTCATAATAAACAACTCTCTAATGTGCTCATTCATACTTTATCAATTCTTCTCACACCTAACTCGCCCTTAAGATTATCCATCTTAACATCTTAACAGATCGCACCTTGGATCTATCATCTATATCTTATATTCCACACCAAAGTTTCACATCTGTACATTAACACCGGTAACAACATACCCTCATGCAAAAAATTAGCCTACTTAAGACGAAGTCCCCTAGCAATCAACAAAGATATAGTTCCACCAGTCACTTTTCCTACTAAACTCTACTTCATCAGTTCATTTTTCATTAAATATATAGCCTAAATATTTAAACTCCGATACATGTTCAAGTTGCCTACCATCCAACAAGACCACACTGCGGATTCTCTTCACTTACCACCATCACCTCATTCTTATCTTATTTGCTTTCAAACTCCTTTTACACACCTTGTCAAACCTCTCTAAAAATTTTCTCAAACATTTACAGATTCACCACACAAAAACAAGTTATCTGAGTACAGCATGCAGGGCACTCTCCACTCTCTTCCATTCTCCATCAGTCTAACGCCCTCATCTGCCACCACTACCTTAAATTATTTCGTCACCCCATCCATATACAAATTAAATAACCATGGAGACATAGCACTTCCCTGCCTCACTCTACTATTAATATTAAACTATTTACTCCACTTTATTAATATTTACACATGCTTCACTCTCATCATACATACCTTTCTTTCCCTTCAGAAGCCTACCATCAACATCACATATCATTAACATTTGTTACAGATCTTCCCTATGAATGTTACAAATCCGTAAAACTTAAATACAGTTTGTTCATCCCTCTTATTTTCTCATTCATTTTCTTTAATGTAAAATTTTGACCAACCCATCCTCTACCACTTCTTATTGCACCTCTCAACC
>JABUQX010048254.1:0-10000 GCA_015478945.1 Trachelipus rathkii
TTATATTATATATTATTATAATTTTAATGAATTATAATATATATTAATTATATATTATATATATAATATATATATATATTATATATATACTATATAAAAACAATGTAGTAAATAATTTTTTATGGTGTAATATATGCATAAATGGGCAAAGACTTATTTTACTTTTATTTTTAATATCATTGTTATCGATTGAACACATTTTGTAATTCAATACTTGGCAACTCTCTTAGATGGCAATATAATAAAATCGATTATCTTTTCTAAAAATAATTGATATTTTATAGGCGTTATCTAAAATGGACTATTACCAAATTTTAACACTGTTAATTCTTTTATAATAATTTATATATATATATATATAGTATATAGTATATATCATATATATATATATATATATATATTATATATATATTATTATAATATATATTTATATACTATATATATATTAATAGTAGTGCAGAACGTCTTCACTGCCGATTTTTATAAAAATCACAAGATATACTTGTAAAAAAGATATGAAGAATAAAACAAAAAATGACTGATGTCTTTAGGGAAAAAAAAGTTTCAAAGTTGCTAAAACTCTCATAGACTTTTTCATTTTTGATCCATCCAGGTTAGGTCTCTTTTCAGGCCCTCGTAATAAGTTGAGTTCAACAGATTACTAAAAAAATCAATATTGTGTTTAAAAAAATTCATTGGTTTTGATATCCTATAAAGCAAGATCTGCCAAATGTTGTTAATAAAAAATTGCCAATTTATGATACCTATTTTTATAAGTAACATTATTCGTTATTTTCATATATCATTTCTTTTTACATAACAAAAATCAGTAAGTGGGTTTTTTTATGATAAGTTTAGTTAAGTAGACACAGATTTACTGTGTAAATTAATAAAAACATTCATAACCTAAATTTTATTTTAAATGATTTAAAACAAAAAAAAAAATTTGAGAAATTTTGAATAAATTATATACTATGAGAGGGTTTTGGCACCACTGTTTTATGTAACTTTACTTGCGGCCGAAAGGTGGCCTATATATAAAAAAAAATGGAATATTGGAAAAAATTATATTAATATTTTGTCAGAATCTGTTGAACCCAACTATTACCAAAGCATTCTGCTTCAGGTTATGATATGTTTTGCTTTTAAGTATACCACAGAAGTAAATCTAGAGTAAAATCTAATGTATAACTTAACAAATCTTAGTCCTCCAATTCTTTCCCCCATTTTATTAATCCCAGGGGGCAATAATAAATTTATCAGAATGGTTGATAATGCATCTCAGGATTATTCTACCGATACTAAAGATGTCTTCTTTCATGTTAAACAAAAAAAGAAGAAATTAAATGTAATTTTTAGCAACCGTTTTGCCAGAAGCTCACGGTAGTATAGTGGTAGTTGCCATGTATGGGGCAAAGTGTATCTACCCTACACATACTTTAGGTTAATAAAAAAAAAAAAAGCGTCAATGAGTAGTCCAAATTCACTCTACAAAACTTTATGTAGATAAGTACATCATTTAAACTGAATAAATTGCTAAGCTTACTCATTTTATAAGCTTGAATGCGAAGCAAAACAATGGAATATCAATTTCTTTTTATTTTTTGTTAATATTATTGATTATATATGCTTAAATTACAAAGAAAGTTTCTTTTTCTGTTTCATAATTTTAGGATCATTAAATGCATTTTCTCTGTACAAAAAATTCTAATAAGCTTAAATTTTTTATTACCCCCCTGGTTTAATAATGTACCAAATCTTAATCATGAACCTGAACTTGGATGGTCCATTAAAACGAGGCAAGCTGGCCTGCTGCTCTTCTATATCCCGAAGCCGTAATGTCGAAAATTTTTCCTTTTGCAATGCTAACTTTTTTTCCTAAAGACCTAAGGATTTTTGTTTTTTTATTCTTCATTATTTTTTTAGAGTATCCTTTGATTTTTACCAAACATTTGAGAGGCTGTAAACTTTTTTTTCCTAAAGACGTCAGTAATTTTATTATTTTTATTCCTTCATTATTATTTTTATTTAGTATCCTGTGATTTTTAAAAAATCGGGGGTGACGTTTAAGCTATTACCTTCTTTTTTTTTTTTTATTTATTATTGATATATCAATAGTATTTTTTTGATTGATACAATAATTTTTATTGATTCAACTGATTGCATTGATATAATAAATTGTAGGTAAGATAAATAAAAAATTAAATTATTTTTAAAATTATTTCTTATTTAATATTAACAAATACAATCAGGTAAAAAAATTTACAATGCCATTAAAATTATATATATATATATATATATATATATATATATATATATATATATATTTATATATATATATATATATATATATATATATATATATATATTAATGAGGAAAGGTAAAGACATTAACTGCCTTCTCTGGATTGAACCACCGCATGTTGCGCAATGAGGGGGCAATATGCCCGGTCTATATGATTGAGCCATCTCCAACCCAAAAAAGTTGGATTCAAGAACAAATATAAAGCATCCAAATTTTTTAAACATCTAAAATATAAAAGAACGAGAGATAGACAGGCTGACACTTGTATGATGTCGCCTTGATGACGACACTCGGTCTCGCTTATAATAATTAGAATTCTTGAATCCAGCACTTTTTGGGTTTGGAGGACTGGTCAGATTCATTAGCACCAGGGATATTGTCTCACGCGCAACCATGCGGTGGTTCAATCCCAGAGAAGCAGTTAATTCTTTACCTGCTCATTATATGTTCTTTAACATCTTATTAAATTGCGATTATTATGCAATATTTAACATCTAAAAATTAAAGAACGGCAGATAGGGACAGGCGGGACAACCTCGTGATGTTTGCCCTTGACGGGAACTCAGTTGGCTTTACTTATAATTGTCGTCTTGAATCCAAAACTTTTTGTGGGTGGACGGATGGCTCAATCATATAAGCACGGCATACTGTCCTCATGCGCAGCTGCAGTAGGTCAAATCCCAGAGAAGGCAGGTTAATTCTTTACCTTCTCATTATGTTCTTCTTTAACATCGTGTATTATTGCGCATTATTATGCATATTTAACAATATATATATTATACTCCATATATATATATATAATTATATATATATATATATTATATATATATTATAATTTATATATATATAGTAAATATATATATATAATATATATATAATATTGATAAGGGACTAGGAGGTCAGTGACAAACAGATATTCACTCACCCAAGTGTTTGAGGTTTTGCTTATTTGAGGAAAGCAGACTTTTCTCAGCAGGGGTACTTCCTGTGCCCAGTACTTCCACCCTTATTGAAGGTGTGATGACCCTCAGGGAACTTAATGTTCGTTACTTTTCTTTCTTGAAAAGGGAGCCATCTTGTAGCTACTTGCTGAGATAAAAGGAAACGACTTAAACATGGAAAAGTTTAACTAGAGTGGTATTATAATAATAGGTCATGTCACTGATATACAAGAAAAACTCACCCCTTGCCATTATGACTATTACCTTTTTCTTTGTAAACCTTTAAATTGAGGATTTAAATCGATAGAAAGTTACTTCTAAATTTTAGTAGGAGTATGTTTAATATTTACAAATCATATAAATAGCTAAGGAAAATAATAATAAGATAATTAAATAGATAAAAATATTAATTAATTAAATAGATAAATAATAGTAAAAATGAAATAGATAATAATAATAATATTAATAGATAATAATAATAAAATCAAAATAGAAAATAATATAATAAGAAATAAATATATTAATATTAAATAAAAATACTTTATTAAAACTTATAGAACAACAGTGGTAATAATAAAACAACATTAATTTCTATGCTTAAGATTCTTTATTTTATTTATAGTTAGTTTATCTTGTTTTAATTAGTTAAGCCCAAATGGGTAGGTAAATGTGTCATAAACTAATTATGAAAAGTGGACTTAGTCCTACCTTAATTCCTGTCATGGAAGTCATTTTTTTGTCAGTCAGTGATATTTGTTTTGCCTTTGGCTCCTTAGGATGCTTTGAACTACAACTAAACTCTTGGAGTATAGTAGAGATTATTCAGCTCACGATAGCTACTGGTTGGTTTCGTCTTCCACACCAGGTCAATCGTATGTTGAGGATCTTCCTTAAGAGATCACAAAATACTATTGTAGCATACTTATAATTCTTGATATGCTGAATATATGTTGTCGAACCAGAAGGTGTTCCACCACATTGGTTCCTAGTCCTACACTGGGTTCTAGAAAAATGGGAAAGAGCAGACTGAATTAGTATAGAGGTCATGTCGCTCTCCATCATTCAAAGAACGTCTTTATTTGGTTAATTATTGTTTCAGCTTTTTTAGGTTACATATTAACATACATTAATAATTTTAATACAAAACAACCTTAATTTAAATTGTCACTCACCCAAATAGCCTATATTCTTCCTGGTTTTCTCTTCATTTTTTTCTTTAGATATTCTAGTCTTATTTTTTTTTTTGTCTTTTCTTAAATTTCCAATTGGTTATCTTTTTGTATTGCTAATATGTAATTACTCTGTGGGAGAGAGAAGGAGGGAGATGTATAACCTCTTCAATATATATACAGGGTGTTTCAAGACCTTACTGACAAATTGATAGGGTAGATAAGTTGTGTAGGTCAAACATTTTCGTTTATTTAACCATCTCACCTGATGCCCCCAGAGGGGTGTATTCGCATTGGACGACATTACCTGCCCGGATGTTGACAGAGAACCAGTGGTGGTGACAATGTGCGGCTGTAGCATGTGGGTTCTCTTAGTCCCATATGTGGCTATTCCTGGAGTTGAAATAGCCATCCCATGTAAAGATCGCCTCATCTGTGAAGAGGACGTATTGGGAAAGGCATCATCCTGTGTAGACTGCCGGGGAAACCACCATACAGAGTCCAGACGTGGTGCATAGTCGACATGCACCAAGGCTTGTACCCTGCATAGGTGGTATGAATAAAGGTTGTACTCCTGCAAGACTCTCCATACTGTGAGGTGGCTTACGTGCATAGCATGCATCACACTATGCTTGATGGAGTACTAGAAGTCTGTTGATTAAAACATCTGGGATAGCATCCCTCTAGAGCGGTGTCGCACAGCCGAATGCCATAATGGCGGTTTACCGTCTCCACAGGCGACCGTACGACGGGACTACGTAGATGAATGGGCCCTTGGTCCATTTCACTCTTGCCTCACCATAAATCACATGTTGGGGTTCACTGTAGATGTACCTCATGTTTTATGCAACATGCACTGCACTATAACGTAACAATGCACTGTGTAACTGCTAACCGCGTATATGGACCTCTAACAATCCACATACATATATCACGGTTTTGTGACGATCTTCGATGCACATACTTCCTCTGGGGGGACCTTGAGCGAGAATGTTCATTTAAACTAAAAAAGTTTCACCTGCACATAGCTAACCAATGCATAAGCTATTAATTAAAATAAATAAAAGTTACTATATTAAGTAAAAAGTGAATTATTTTGAAAATCGGAATTCCAATTAGTGTTTCAAAATTTCGTCCACGGAGGGGTTGAATTCGGCAACACATTCCTTACATTCTTATTTATGTATCATTATTGAGATAATGTTATTAATACGAAAGGTCTGTGCATAAATACATTTTTTAAAATGTGTAAAATATTTAAAATTAAAGTATAAAAATGACTTTATACATAAGAGGAATTTAAACAGATGGCCCAATTAACCCCTCCAAGGTGAGTCTGAATTTCATTCCCTGCCAAGGTGAGCTGAATGAGCTTATTTAAACTTTATAAAACTATTATTATTTAGAAATTACATTATTATTTTTATGTGTGCTTATTAACTACTATATGGCCTTGAATTTTTTCAGAAGAAAAAAAAACTTTCAGTAGATATAGAGAGATAGGAGAACAACGTTATACCTAAAGTGGCCAGTCACCTGCCCGACGCTATTAGTAATATATATATATATATATAATAATATATATTTAATATATATATATTATAATATATATTATTATTATTTATTATATATATATATAATATCTATATTTATTTATATTATTATAAATATTATATATATATTATATATATATATATATTATATATATTTTATATATATATATATATATATTATATATATTATATATATACATATTTGAATACTTTTTGTCATAAAATTAATAATTTACATTAATTTTTGTATTTGCTGGAGCCGGAGAAGCCTCTTTTTTTGCGGCTCCAGGTCCCCCTAAAGTTTTGGCTTCTGACTACCTGCTCCAGTCCCAAGATTTGACTCCGTCTCTGGCTCCCATCTCAAAAAATTTTTGACTCTTTGCTCCGCAAGCCCTGCCCACAGGTCCCCTCTGTATCCAGGTTGCTATATTTGAAAGCGATATCGTTGACGATTGTAGTTGCGGGTACCTCACAACTTTTTCGAAAGAACATTATCCTTTTACAAATAAATAACTTAACCCCCACTATTGCCTTCACTTTTGAAAGTCAAGTTGATAATTGCATTTCTTTTTTTAGATCTTTGAATAGTGCAGACAGGTCCTAGTTTGTTTTTTAAGGTCTTTCGTAAGCTAACACAGACAAACCAACTTTTACATTATTTTTCTTTCCACCCTCCCTATATCAAATATTATTATTTATAATATGTTTCTTAGATCTTTTCATTACTGTGACCCTCCATTTCTTAAACAAGAAATCAATTTTGCGTTTCGAACTTTAGAAAAACTTGCATATCCCCATTTTCTAATTAAACGTAAATATAAACATGCTTACTCCAGATTTTTCGCATTGAAGATGCACACACCTTTTAATATTTAAAATGTTAAAATTGTCCCTTTTTCACCACAGCTTCTTGACATTAAGTTTATGCTTGAACATTTATTTAATGTTAAGCTAATTTTGTTACCCTGAGACCCTCCTACGAGTTTTAGTTAAGAACAATACTACCAAATCGGAAGTCACAGGAGTTGTTTATGAGATTCCGTCTTATATGTGGAGAATCTTATTTTGGTGAAACATTGAAAGTTTGATTAGATCAACATAGGAGGGGTAATACAAGCAATGCTACTTTTAGACATTTGTCTCAATGTGATCATTTAGTTAACTGGGAGGGTGCTACGTTTTTGTTTCTCTCTAAGAATAAATATTTGAATCAATTGATGGAAGCTTTTTTTATTTCTACGAAAGGTAATTTTAATTTCTCAGAAGGATTTTTTAATTTTGACCCTGTTGCAAAGAAGTTCATAAGAGAAATATAAATATTTAGCGTTCAAATAATAATGGGTAGGAAGAAGATGATGACAGCATTTTGTTTTTTGCTTATGTATATTTTCATTCATTTGTCCCATTAAAAAGTCTTTCCTTTTTTTAGTTCTGAAGAGGAGACTAAGATGTTAAGTCTCAAAATGTAAACTACTATTTATTTTTATACAAAACTTTGTATTTTCCTAGATCTATGTTTTAATGGTTTTAAAATTACCTTGTTTTGCATATATATATATATATATATATATATATATAAATATATATTATATATATATATAATATATATATAAATATATATTAATTATTATATATAGATATATATATACTCCTATTTTTATATATCATATAAATATATATATATTATATATATATATATATATATATATATACGGTATAGTAAACCTTTACCCTCTCACCCTTGACCACCCATCATGGGAGAGGCCATACTGCCCCATACCCCGCAGATGCAACCAGTCTCCTCCAGGGATGTTATGTTCCATGTTGTTCTGTGTTGAGAGTTGTTTAAACAGGAGATAAAGAAGTGGGATGTGTCCTCCGGCTCCTGATTACATTTTTGACAGATGTTGTAGTGGCTTGGTTAAGGCTTGGAATCTGTGGTTTGTAGTATTGTAAGATAGGGTGAATGGCCATATCTTAATCCAGGATGACTGGCTGGTTCTTGTAGTTTGAGTTGAATATCTGGAGGGGTGTTTGTTAATTTTATGTTTAGTGGATCGTTGCATTCTTAAGTGATTTTTGTTAGTGTTGTTATGATTTGTTTGAGGTAATGGTGTTGTTTGGTGGTGCGTGGAAGGTTTGTTCAGCGTTCGCTGTAATATTATAGAGCTGGTGAAGAAGAAGGTTGGTTTTGAGTCTGTGGTGTGATAGGGTTAGAGAGTGTAGCTGTAGCATGGGTGTATTGGGTTTTTGAGAAAAATTCGTGTGCCTTCATGCCCGGTTTGTCTCTTATGGTAGGATGTTGTTGCTCGTGTAGGTGTTGTGGGGTGTGATGTGTGCACCAGTTTATGATTTCTTAATGCTTTTGTGTTTTGGAGTTTCTTTACATAGTTTTTTGTCAGTTGTGGATGCCAGGTTGGAGAAGTGTAGTTTAGGGTTGGGTGAATGTATTGTTTGTATATGGTGGTGGATGTTGGTTTATTGTTTGTGAAATCTGTGCCGGCGATGGTTCTTAATATGTTCAGTTTCTTGTTTGCAGATGAGATTATATTGTCTATGTGTTTTGTGAAGGTGAGATGTGTGTCAAGTGTTACTTCAAGGGTTTTGGAAGTGTTGTTAAAGGGTATGGCTATGTTGTTTAGGTAGACTAGTGGGTGTGTGGCACCAAGGTGGCGGTCGATGGTGATTAGTGTTGATGAGGATTTATTTTGGTGAGGCTGACTATTGTTTTCTGTAGCATGTTTGGAGTTGATTTGAATGTATTGTTGTCGCAGGTTTGGGGCCGTGTTTAGGTTCTGGTGTGTGGTGGCTTTGGTGGTCATCTGCATAGGTTATGATTGTGTGACCTGTTTGTGGTTCTGCGTACATCGGCTAGTAAATTGTGAATAAGTATGGGGAATGTATTGCCATTTGGGGGCACATCCATGTTGATGCTTTACAGTTCTGGATTTTGTATGGTTTGTTTGTATTTGTAGCTGTCGTACCCTGAGTAGAAAGTGAAATCTTTCTTAGGTTAATGGGGCATAGTTGATTTTAGTTATTTTGTGGATTCAATTTGTTGTTTGAGTACTGTGTCGATTTGCTATGATGATTGTTTTATGAGTTGGTTTTGAGTTAGGCCCATAGATAGTGGGTGTATGTTTTGAGTGAAGTGTAGTTAGAGTAGGTTTTGTTTGAAATGTGTTTGGAATTTGTGTTGAGATGTGTGAGTTATTTTGTTAGTATGTTTTTCTAGTAGTTTGCATAGTGTTTGATAATAGAGATTTTTTTTTTAGCACTAAAATTGAATTGACTATTTTTATTATCAAGGAACGGTATGTACATTTAAATACATGATTTTCCTATATATCTTAATATTTTAACAGGGCATGGATTTATTTTTTAATCAAATTTTAGCGAAATTTATAAGCCATGCAGTAATTGTTCCATTTTAAGTAATTTTATATAACATTAGGATATCATCCCACCCAAAATGGTCCCAATACTCTCTCCACCTCTCTTCTTCTCTCTCCAATCTCTCTTCTTGATGATGGGCCAGCCATCCTTTACCTACCATAAATTAACTATTACCTATATTGACTTGGAAAAAATTTCATTTTAGATTGACATTGTGCTTGAACTGATTCCTCTTATATATATATATATATATATATATCATATATATATATATATATATTATATTATATTATATATATATATGTATAATATATTATATATATATATATATTTATATATATTATATATATATATAAATATATATAGTATATATATTATTTATTATATATATATAAATATATTTATATATTATTATATATAATTATATAATATAATATGGTGTATCGTTAATATTGCAAAAAAAATTGAGTATGATATTCCTTGCATAAATATAAGATGTGTCAATAAACATTTCACCGAAAACGCCTTTTCCAAGATACAAGGTGATGAAACTTATGTGGGACATCTGATATATTCCATTGCCCATCCTGTGCCACATATCAACCTTTAATAATAAGCACAAATATACTGTAGGAA
>JABUQX010048254.1:15000-55000 GCA_015478945.1 Trachelipus rathkii
TGTGATACGCAAAAACCGATTACATTTTTGAATCCAGCACATCAAATATATCAATAATCAATGCGAAACCCCGTCCAAGAATCTGTTACCGTGTTATTATATTTATTATTTGATTATATTTATTTATTCTTACTTATTTTAAAAAAATAATTTAAACATAGAAATTACTACAAAACAAAATCTTAACTAAACTGTTTAAGCAAAAATTTAAAACAATTTTAAAAGAAGATTCCATAATTATCTTTAAAAATGAATTTATTTGAATTTTGAAATGTTGTGGCTGTAGGAAAATAAGTTTCTCTCCATGGTGTGGAGTTAAACGTGATCTCTTATCCTTAAAACACCTTACCCGCTTCTGAAAAAAGCTTTTTAAAAAAAAAATGCTTTTCTGAAAAAAAGCATTTTTAAACTTTGAAACCCGTTAGAACTTATCATACTGTAATATTTCCTATTTTCATAATAAAATTTCATTGATCGCTTTTCAAATTTTTGGCTTACAGAAAAACAAGAGCTCACAGTATGGATAAGGCAAGATGACAGATACTTCTAGAGGGACTCCACTTGTTAGTCAGACAAGTTTTAAGTATAATATGTAAGGTGTAGCGGAAGTCAAAAGTTCCTGTACCGACCGGAACTTTTCCAAGGTTCCGGAAAGTTCCGGTCGGAACCAACAAATTCTGGTTCCGGTACATCCCTGATTATTATATATATATATATTATATATAATTTATATATATTATTATATATATATTTTATTAATATTAATATATATATATATATTATATATATATTATTTATATATATATTATATATATATATATATTATATATATATTATTAGGGATGACCGATAGTATCGGTATCGGTATTCGGATCGGTAGTATCGGGCCAATTTTGATGGGTATCTGGTATCGGTAAAATGGCCGTTACTTAGCCGGATACTTCGTTACTTTTTGGGTGACAAATATGAGAAAACTTTGATTCATAATAAATCTAGTTCGATATAGATAGCTAGTACCAAGGTATGTTTTTTTTTCCTCGATTTCCTTTTTAACTTAGATTTTTAGGGTTTCTCCAACTTGGTCTTTAGCGTAAAATTTACCTATTGGACAGCCATTATTATTATAATTTATACAGATTTATCTACTTTTTTAGTTGATCAATAGTATTTTTTTTGTACGGAATTTCGTGAGAGCGTGTGAGTGCGTGAGTGTTTTTAAACTTTTCTGGTATATTCATTTTAGATTCTCGCTGTAATAGGGTTTATCGATTTTTAAAATTTAGTTTTAAGTTGTAGAAAATTTTCCTCATTTCTCCTTTGTTTTTGTCTATTGTTTCTTTTTGTTTTTTTTTTTGTTTTTTTTTTTGTGATTGTGTGTGCGTGTTTGATGGCGCGTGGGGCGTGTGCGTGTGCGTGTATGATAGCAGATTATGCACAGGCGTGGTTTCTTTTGACTTTACCAACATCAATGTCTTGCACTCTACTCTGCATCCATGGAATATACCTCTCTAACTCTAAACTAATTTTATGCTCTGTCTGAGACCCAGATGGCTAAGACTTCATCCTTCAACTCGTTTCAATATAATCCAACTATAACTTATTTTTATAATTTCGTTTGAAGGGCTGGAGTATTGTGACCTATGATAATATAAACACTCCTGTAACACGCGTCGAGAATCTTGAATCTCCTTACTTCGATGTTCTGTGGCTTAAAATCTGTTCTTCTACTACTACAATAATATTGTGCTTCTGCTTTTCTCCTACAGGACAGATTTTTCATGGCCTTTTTTTGATTACCTTACTACTTCTCCCGAGCTGTTTATTCTTCTCATCCAAATACTGAGGTCCTCTATTTAGGGATTTTCAATGTACACAACAATGAATTGTTTGGTTCCTCTTGTACTGATTTAGTTGGGAGGAAGCCGATCATTCAGTATTCTCAACGATCTGGAGCAACTGATTAAATAACCTACACACATTCGGATCGTCCCCACCGATTCTTGGAACACAAATGACCTATGTTTCACCACTAGTCCTTCTCTCTATAAATACACCACCTTCGCTTCCTAATCGGTAAATCTGACCACAACTATATCTCTTAATTTTAAATACTTTCTCTCCAACATCTCCATTCCTGCCCTATGCGGTTTTTCTAGCACTCTTGATCGGGCCGATTGGGGGCATTGCGTTGCATTCTACGCTAACTATAAATTGAAGGACTGCTTTGACTTAATCTTACAAACATCTACATTCTTGTAATTGTTAATGGATGAGCAGGTTCATTCCGTTCTTGGACTAAATCTTTTCTCTCCTCAAAATCCATGGGTCGATCGTGCTTGTTCCCTGGCATTCAGGCTAGGACAATGCTTATCGGGTGTGGAAAATTTCTCGTTCTCCTATCACTCTTGCCATTTATTTCGCTAGAAAAGCGTGGCAGGGATACTCTTCGACGAGCAAAGCGTACTTTCAATTAACGAAAATGCGCTGACCTCCTTGGTTCTCCTACTGACAAATCTTCTGGCCTCTCGCCAAAAAACATCCCTAACAACTTCTGCTAAATGCATCCTCCCTTCCTTATTCGCTCTTGATGATTCTGTGTTAATATCAACTGAAAGGCTAATATTTCTTTTGGCCTCCTATTTTCTCTAATTCAACCCTGGACGCTTCTGGATTCCTCTTCTTCTCCTTCTCCTCTCAGGTGTCTATGCCTTTACCTGTCATTTCATTGATCTGGTGCATGGAGCTCATGAAATCTAATGACGTTAGGAAGGAGGTTGCCCGGATGGCAATTCCTCTCCGGTTTTGAGGAGTGTGCTTCCGTGCTGACCCCATCCCTCGTTCAACTAATTTCCTATGCCTCAATACTAGCACTTTCCCTCAAGTGTTGGAAGCACGCACTTATGTCCAACCTATTCCGAAAAAATTGATGCTGCTCTGATCCTTTCTACATCGCCTTTTAGGCTTTACTTGTATTCTTTCTAAGATCTTTGAAACCCTTCTCAAACTCTCACTTCTTAGACCAAATTCATTAGATCTCTGGAATCTCTTTCCCTTTCTTTCTGATTACCAGTATGCTTTCGGTGCTCGAGATGTCGTACTGGCAGATATACTTTCTATTTAACAGATTTATGGTTTTCCAGCCTTAGGAATTACGGGTGACTTGTGTGGTGGCGCTTGACATATCCAAAGCATTTGATCGAGTATGGCACGCGTCATGCTCTCCTCCAAGCTCCCCCCTTTGGGTTTTCCTTCTTCTCTTTGCCTACTTATGTCTAGCTTTCTTCAAATCGTTCAATGGCTGTTGTGATGGGGCGACTTCTTCTTTTTCTGTAAATACGTGGTGTTCCTCAGGGTTTCTGTCTTATCTCCTACCTTTCAATCCTGTTTTTCAGCAATGATCTTCTCACCTGCACATCTAACTCTATCCACTATATGTCGATGACTGACCCTTTCATTCTTCAACTCATTATCAATTCTACTCCTCCCTATTTACTTCTAGAATTGCCTCTCGTTCTAAATCTTTCCGATTCTATTTCTCGCTGATCGGGATAGGATTTCCGGGTGGGTCGATCTCAGCTTGTGAAATTTAAATTCTTTTAAAAAACCCAACTTCTCCTACAAATCTCCTTCTCTAAGACACTTAACTTTTCTTTCTCTTTCAACGGTTCTCTCGTCTCTTCCTGTGACAATATAAACATCCTTGCCTTAACAATAAACAAAAAATGTTTTTTTTTTCTCTTCTTCAGTTTACTCCACCTATTACACGGTCTCGTCGCCCTGTAGGTACTGCGGTCAATATCTGGGGGGGCGGGGGCTGGTTCACGGCCTTTTTGGATTAGGTCAAGTCAAAGAGCCAAAAGACTTATACACCTGTTCCTGTTACTTTCGGAGTCACTTGACCCTTTATAATTTGCGGGCATGTGGTGTATGGCCTTTTCTATAGTTTAACTGTAGAGGCAAGTGCTCGGGGGAACTATCCACTCGCGTCCACCACCTTTACGACTCCCTGTTAGCACAAGGGGTGCTGTGTCGGCCACGGATTTTTGTGTTGATGTTATGTAACTCCAAGACTGGTTCAGCTGCGTGCTTCCTTTCTTTCCTGCCACTTCTGTTCTGTGGAATTCTCTTCCATCATCTATGTTTCCTACTCAATTTTAATTAACAGTTCCCTTCACTTTAAAGCCTGGTCTGTGCTCATCTGCGTAATTTGCTTTAGATGGATTTTTGAGGCGTTCAAACACCCACTCCTTAGAATAGGTTCTGCCCGTGGAGCGGCGTGACAACTAGTAAAAAAAATAAAATAAATAAAAGGTTTTAATAAATTCCTTAAGATAGCTGAAACCCCACAAGAATGGCACCTCGACGGTGAAACCACTTCTAGGAATGCATTAAAATAGCATAACCGAGGAGCTTGCTCGCTTATGTTAGACTTTGATAAGTTCATGGCCGAAATTGCATTGACATCTATCTATTCACCTTCAAAAGGAATCACACCAGGGAACCTCACCGTAAAAACTGAAGAGACATCATCAAGGAGCAAAGTAATTCAAATTTTGCAGTCTGTGAAGAGGAGATGGAGGCTCTACGAAAACATGAAGATGCTGCCTACAGAAAGGGAATCCTTTCATGCGGTGGCATGAAAATGGGGCCAAAGGTTTTCATTATTATCAGTGCTTGCAGGCAATATTATCAGCACCTCCTTCATCAGTCGAGAGAGAGCGTATTTATTGGTGTTGATCTGAAGGTAACGTCGCACAAAGGATTCGGTCTCTCTCCAGATTCTAGTCACAGCTTCAATGTTTTTGCTAGCAAATTTGTGAGTTTTGAATATCAGTATGAAATGTATCTATCTTAACAGGAGTATTTTATCTATGTCAATGTTTGAGTAATTAGCTTTTTTTTATTATTAACTTTTAGGTTTGATTAATTGAGGTCTTCTTCTTTCATATTTTATTCTTTATATTTGTAGCTAGTTGCAGAATTTTCTTGACGAAGCCTTGAAGATAGCAACATGGATACAGCGATAAGCTAAACTTTTGTTTAATACTTACTTTGAAAATGGAAATGGGAATTTTTTTTAATAAATAAAACAAACATAAAAGAGTTATTAATATTATATTTTCCTTAAAGGCTTACTATTTTATTTTTAAAATAAATACTGCTCTGGGCAAACCAAGCAGACCTTTGGACTAAGAAAAAAAAAAAAAAAACAAAAAAAAAAAAAAACTATTTTTGTACAGGAATGCATCTTGGAGTTGCTACAGTCACAAAATGTTCTATCTTAGTTACTGCTGTATTTATGATATTATTAAAGTATCGGTTACTCAGTATCGGTATCGGTATCGGCACCTAAAAAAGTAGAGTAATAGAGGATCGGTATCGGCCTCTTTTCTGGTATGGGTACTCATAATATATATCATAATATATATTATATATTATTATTATATATATATATATATATATATATAATATATATATATCATATATATATATATATATATATATTATATATATATAGTTATATATATATAGTGCTGTTACATAAAAAAGAGACCATTTTTTTTTTTTTGCCTATAATTATTAAACTATTTTACATATCAGACTTTTATAATCATTTCCTGCAATGGCTAGTCCTAGGCTATATAGCCCTGTAAAATTATTTGTTTTGCTTGAAAACTTTGGAAATTATTTGACCCCAAAGTGGTAAACAAAAAAAGACCACAATTCATAAAAAAAGACCATGTAACTTAAAAAAAAAGACCACCTTCAAAAACTCCCTTTAGAGTGCCCATATGTATTATTTCGCATATACATATGTTTGAAGGTCTCAATTACTAGATATTAATAAAAAAAAAATAAAAAAAAAAAAAAAAAAAAAAAGTTAAATTTAATAAAAATTTTTTTTTTACCTCAGATTTCTTGAGCTCTTCTGATGGAATGTATAAGGGAATGTGCCAGTGCTGGATAACCCCCCTCCCTCCTAGAATAAGTTGACATGTTCTACACCCCTCCTTGAATTGGTTTAAATCCCCTACACCCCCTCCTTGAATAGGTTTTAACAAATATGACTATTTGTATTTTTTTTCGAAATTGCTCCCAGAGCATGCGTGTTTGTTGCATGGTCTGGTTGTCAATTTTAATTGATTTTCCTGCTGCCAAAGTATTCTTTTGCCCAAAGAATATTTGGGAAGCAGGGACAGTTTCTGTGACCACAGCTTTTTAACACAGAATCGCCATCACGTTAGAAACAGAGGAAAGGAACGATACAGGAGGCTAACGTCTTCCCCTCACGTGGGAAATACTTGTTGCAACTGCCAAGGTTCAATACCAACTCTGTTCAAGAGGCGTCCTTAACTTGTACATGGAGTTCAACGATTTTGGCTAATCATTATTCAGAAACATCAGTCACAAATCATCATCATCTTCTTTTCATGTATTTAGTCATAATATCGCCATGAAATAATTGAGTTCTTGACCTAGTCTGGCAGGAATCGTTGAAAGATCTGTCGCCTGTGAGAAATAGATGATCAGTGGTGTCAAGATGTTCATCCGCAGCATTACAGGCTGCCAAAACAGTGATGTATTCACAACTGAACCTGCTAGAACTCTGACCACTTTCTGTCCGATAACTGAAACTGTCTCCAAGTTACTAGGGTCCATTGGGTCCATTTAATTTTTAAACTTATAAATTTAATTATAAGGTGGTTAATGCTAGGAAAGAAGGAATATATATACCCGTCGGGCGGGGTGACTTGGACCACTTTAGTTATAACTTTGTCTCCCGACTTTCCCCTAATGCACTTTTTGGAATTTTTTCTTTTTTTGAAAATCAAGGCCCTATAGTAGGTCATAAGACACAAAAAATAAATGTTAATATAATAATAATAGTTTTATTAAATTTTAAATAAGCTAATTCAGACTTCACCTTTTGGAGGTGTGAATCTGACACCATTGGAGGGTGAATTGGACATCTGTTTAAATCTATTCTTTTACGTATAAATTCAATTTTATATTTAATTCTTTAACTTAATGTAATAATTTTTTATCATATTAAAATTTAGTAATAAGTAATTAAAAATTTCATAATGATACATAAAATAAGGAATAAAAAATAAGAATATCCGATTCACCCCTCTTCCGGGACAAATTTTTGAACATTTTTTTAAAATTTTTATTTTTTATATAAATTCATTTTTTATTTATTTTTACCTAATATAAGTAACTATTATTATACTATAAAATTAATTTATTACATAATAAGAAAGTCAATATTTAGAGTGGACCAAATCCCCTCTAAAAAAAGGTGGGGCCCAGTCACCCCCCCGACGCTATAATATATATAATATATATTATATATATATATATATATATATATATATATTTTATTATATTATATATATATATATATTATATATAATATATTTATATATAATATATTATATAACTATATATATATATATATATATATATATATATATATAATATAATATATATATATATAATATTTATATTATATATTATATATATATATATATTATATATATAGTATATATATTATATATATATATATATATATATTATATAATATATTATATATTATATTAAGTAAAAAAAGTACAAAAATTGGGTGGTCTTTTTTTATGTAACTGGTCTTTTTATATGTAACTTTTTTTTCTTTTTTTTTTTCAATTCATACACTAACATAATGAAAAAAACAACCTTACAGCATGTTGGCAGGAGTTGTAGAGCACATGCCTGCAAATTTTCAAAAAATTTTTGGAAAGTGGTCTTTTTTTATGTTACATGGTCTTTTTTTAACCAGTTCGACGGTCCCTGTGTGTTGATGGGCTGCATAAAATTTCACAAATTTTTTGTGGGATGAGATCAAGGATGGGACTAAACTAAATTACATATGGTAATAATTTCTAGGTTTTACTTAATTACAACGTAACGATGGAAAACCACCAAAAACTCATCCAAAAAATGGTCCAAAAATTGTGAATTTTGAAAAATTTTTAAAATTTCCCAAAAAATCAAAAAATCGATTTTCAAACCATTATAACACTTTTTCCAATCATAATCAATCGGAATAATGGGCTCTCCAAATTTTTTTTGTTCTAGACCTCATATATGCTGAGATACGGGCTGGTCTTTTTATGTAACTAAAATGGGTGGTCTCATTTTATGTAACAGCACTATATAATAATATATATATATATATATATATATATAGTATATATATATATATATTATATATTATATATATATTTATATTATTATAATATTATATATATATTATATAATATATATAATATATAAAGATAACTATTTTAATAATTTTTTTTAAAATTTTAGGTGTCTAAAAAATTGAATGGGATAGAAGTGAAAAACTCTGGCGGTAAAATTGAATACTATAAATCTGTATACTATCTTACATACTTACTGTATTTAATTTGTATAATAAAAAAATAAAGTATCAGTAGTGTTTGAAACTACTTACCTTACCATTAGTACTAAGGTGTGGCTATTAAACGAGCAAAAAAAAAAATTAAATTCGGATTTTTCCATATAAACTCAGAACTGATGTGTATAATAGTAAACAAATAAACCCTTTTAGAATTAATTAAATGTATATATCACTTAGAATATCATTTGTTTTTCACTTACAATATTACTTTTTATCACTTAGATTATCAGTTTTTCACTTAGAATATCATTTTGTTTACTTGAATTACAGTACTTACGGTACTTAAATCTAAAATGTTATATTATATTAATATTTATATATTATATAATATAATATTATATATATATATATTATTATATATATATATAATATATATATATATATATATATATATATTATTATATATATATATATATATATATATTATATAGTTATATATATATATATATATTATATATAATATATTATATATAATATATATATATATATATATATATATATGTATATATATATATTATATATTATAACCTAAATAATATTATATATATAATATATATATATATATATATATATATTTATATATATATATATATATATATATATATATATATATATATATATTTAATATACATATTTTATGTTTTTTTTTAATTTTTTATTTGCAACTATTGGACATAGTAATTTTCCAAAATTCTATTTCTCGTCTGGTCTTTAAAGGTATAATAAGTCACATTTTTGTCCTGTTTTGACTTCGCTCTTTCTGAGAAATTTTATGTCAAGTGTTTGTATCTTAATTTAAATTCAATATTTTACCAGCATAATATGGTTTACTTCTCTCACTTTCAAATCTAACCAGCACATAGTCATTATAGTTTTTATTTATCTGTATTTAAACCTTCACTATGTGCCCTTGATGATGAAGCCACAGCTGTGGTATCTGATGGTGCAGGTGCAGTTGTTGAAGACTCCATGGAAACATTGTCCCGGTTCCACAAGAATTCTACGTCCTCTTTTCCTTTTTGTTGGTTGAAGATCTTTCTGATCAATTCAAGTGTTACATTACAAAAATTCGGGTGTTACATTACTCCATCAAAATTTTTGGAGAAACATCCTTCAGCTTCCTAAGAACTTTGTTAGGATTCAATGGGTAGATGCCACAGGTTTCAAACCCCTTTTTGACCAAATTTTTAAAGTCTTTATCCTCTGATAAAGTTCAAGGGGATATTTTGGAAAACTCCTTTGGCAATACAGTCAGTTTCCTGCCCTCTCCTTCTTTAAATGCCTCTATAACTTTCCTCCAAGCTGACTTTACAGGAGGAAAAACACACATTATCCAGTGGCTGCAAGAAATGTGTAGAGTTGGGTGACAGGAGTTTAATATTATACTCCAGGCATATCTCAACAGCTTCAAGGGGCATATGGCTTGGAAGATTGTCACCAATTAGTAGTTTTATTTCATCTTTTGGCTTCTTTCTAAAATATGGTATTACTATCTTCCTGAGGTAGTCAAGAAACAAGAGACCATCAAACCACCCAGTGCTGCTCACATTATACTGGGTGTGCATATACCCATTCATGATGTAGGTATAAAGGAGTCTCTCAGCCTTGTAGACAACATATGGAGGTAGTATTGCACCAGTTGCTGTTGCTGAAAACAACCAACTCTGCCATTTTTGATGTGTTCATTGTCCTCTGCATGCTTGCAGCCCTTTTTGAATAGTAGTAGTTTGCTCCCTGGATCATCATTTAAATTTGTCTTATCATAATTTATATTTTGGGGTAACTCCTCTCATTGATGCTTTTAAACGTTTAAAATATTCTTAAACTTCAGCAACAGTGATTGCTGCATGTTTACGTGAAATATTCTGGCGGTGTCTTTGAATAACATTTGAATTCCTCTTAAGAAATCCATATAGCTGGTCTCTCCCTGGAAAATTAACAAATTGGGGAACATTTTTATTTTTAGAATTTAAAAGTACTTGGATAAACCTCATAAGGTCTTCTTGGTTAAATGTTAGACCATATTCACTAAGAGAAATTAGGTTTTCTGCAATTGTCTTTTCTTCAGAACTAAGGAGAGCTGGATGTCTTTCACTGACACCAGGGGCCTGTAACTTAACGGATACACAGTCTTACAATTGTACTATTGGGATGTTGTACTTTGCAGCTGTGGTAGAAAAGCTGGTCTAGCATTTAACCAAGAAGACCTTAGGAGGTTTATCCAAGTACTTTTAAATTCTAAAAATAAAAATGTTCCCCAATTTGTTAATTTTCCAGGGAGAGACCAGCAGTATGGATTTCTTAAGAGGAATTCAAATGTTACTCAAAGACACTGCTAGAATATTTCACGTACTGTTGCTGAAGTTGAATATTTTAAATGTTTAGAAGCATCAATAAGGAGTTAACCCCCAAAATATTATAAATTATAATGAGTCAAATTTAAATGACAATCCAGGGAGCAAACTACTACTCTTCAAAAAAGGCTGCAAGTGTGCAGAGAGGACAATGAACACATCAAAGATGGCAGTGTTGGTTGTGTTTTCAGCAACAGCAACTGGTGCAATACTACCTCCATATGTTGTCTACAAGGCTGAGAGACTCCTTTATACCTACATCATGAATGGGTATATGCACACCCAGTATAATGTGAGCAGCACTGGGTCGTTTGAAAGTCCCTTGATTCTTGACTACCTCAGGAAGATACCATATTTTAGAAAGAAGCCAAAAGATGAAATAAAACTACTAATTGGTGACAATCTTCCAAGCCATATGTCCCTTGAAGCTGTTGAGATATGCCTGGAGTATAATATTAAACTCGTATTCCTGCCACCCAACTCTACACATCTCTTGCAGCCACTGGATGTGTGTTTTTCCTCCTGTAAAGTCAGCTTGGAGGAAAGTTATAGAGGCATTTAAAGAAGGAGAGGGCAGGAAACTGACTGTATTGCCAAAGGAGTTTTCCAAAACTTCTTAAACTTTATCAGAGGATGGATAAAGACTTAAAAAATTTGGTAAAAAAAGGAGTTTGAAACCTGTGGCATCTACCCATTTGAATCTTAACAAGTTCTTAGTAAGCTGAGGAGTTTCTCGAAGCAATTTTGAGGGAGTAATGTAACACCTGAATTGATCAGAAACTTAGGTTCAATGAAAGAGAAAGATCTTCAACCAACAAAAAGGAAAAGAGGACAGAATACTTGTGGAACCAGGATAATCTGCTTCCATGGAATCTTTCACTGGAGCTTCAACAACTGCACCGGCACCATCAGATACCACAGCTGTGGCTTCATCATCAAGGGCACATAGTGAAGGTTTAAATACAGATAAATAAAAACCAGATTGTAATGACTATGTGCTGGTTAGATTTGAAAGTGAGAGATGTAAACTTTATCATTATGTTGGTAAAATATTAAATTTAAATGAAGATACAAACACTTGTGACATAAAATTTCTCAGAAAGAAAGAGCAAAGTCAAAAAGGACAAATGTGGACTTAACTATACCCTATTAAAGAACCGACAGAATAGAATTTTGGAAATTTACTATGTCCCAATATATGCAAAAAAAAATTAAAATTTAACATATATATATATAATAATATATATATATATTATATATATATAATATATATTATATATTATATATATATATATATATATATATATTATATATATATATATATATATATATATATATTATATTTATATATATATATATATATATTATATATATATATTATTTAATATATTATATATATATATTATATATATATATATATATATATATTATATAGTATATATTATATATATATTTAATATATATATATAAATATATATATATTTATATATATAATATATATATATTTATATATATAATAAATATATATATATTATAATACTATATATTAATATAAGGGTTTATTATTTTTAAGGGACAATTTTGGTCCTTAAATTGTAAGTCATAAGTACTATATTTCAAGTAAAAAAAAAAAACAGTGATATTCTAAGTGAAAAACAGTGATATTCTAAGTGATAAAAAGTAATATTGTAAGTGAAAAACAGGGGTTATTTTAAGTGATACATTTAATTACTTCCAAAAACGATTATTTTATTTACTTTTATACACATTGGTTCTGTGTTTATATGGAAAAATCAATTGTAATTTTTTTTTTGCTTGTTTGGTTTTTATATGCCTAAAAATGTTCTATAATGGTAAGGTTAAGTAGTTGTACGAACACTACTATACCTATATATATTTATTATACAAATTAATACAGTAGGATGTAAAATATAAGACTTATAACATGAATTCAATTTTATCCCAAGAGAATTTTTTATTTAACTAAATTTTTTAAAAATTTAATTTTTTAATATAATTTTTTTTTTATTTTTATTCTTTTAAAATTATATATATAAATATAATATATATATATATATATATATATATATATATAATATATATATATATATAAATATATATATATTATATAATATATAATATATATATTATATATTATAATATATATATATTGTTGCTGTTACATAAAATGAGACCACCCATTTTAGTTACATAAAAAAAAGACCAGCCCGTATCTCAGCATATATGAGGTCTAGAACAAAAAAATTTGGAGAGCCCATTATTCCCCGATTGTTATGATTTTAAACATTGTTAGCATGGTTTGAAATCAATTTGATAATATTTGGGGAAATTTTAAAATTTTCAAATTTCAAATTTCTGGACCATTTTTGCGATGAGTTTTTGGGGTTTCTCGTTAGTTTGTATTAAGAAAACCATAAAATTTATTACCTATGTAATTAAATTTATGTTAGTCCCATTCCTTGATCTCATATCCACAACAATTTGTGAAATTTTATGCCAGGCCATCCAACACACAGGGGACCGTCGAACGGGGTGTTAAAAAAAAGGGACCCATGTAACATAAAAAAAAGACCACTTTCAAAATTTTTTGAAAATTTGCAGGCATGTGCTCTACAACTCATGGGATCATGAGGGAAGCTTCCCATCCTCATTATGTTATGCCTGTATGATGAAAAAAAAGAAAAAAGAAAAAAAAAGTTACATATTAAAAAAGACCAGTTACATAAAAAAAAGACCAGCTTTTTGTACTATTTTTTTACTTAATATTATATATATATACTATATATATATATATATATATATATATATATATATATATAATATATATATATATTATATTATTATATAATAATATAATATATATATATATATATATATATATATATATAATATTATATATATATATATTATATTATATATATAAATATATATATATATATATATATATATATATGAATATAAATATACATATATATATGTATATATCTATATATATAATATATTATATATATATATATTATATCATTAATATATAGCGTCGGGTGGGTGACTGGGCCCACCTTTTTTAGAAGGGTGATTTGGTTCCACTCTAAATATTGACATTTTTATTATTGTAAATTAATTTTAATTAATAAATAGTTACTTATATTAGGTAAAAATTTAAAATAAAAAATGAAACTTATATAAACAGTCAAAAATTTTAAAAAGTGTAAAATTTGTCCCGGAAAGAGGGGTGAATCGGGACCACCACCATTTTTATATCTTAATTTTATGTATCAATTATGACATTTTTATTACTTATTACTAATTTTTAATATAATAAACAATATTTATAAAAATAAAATAAAAAAATTAAAATTAATTTATACGTAAAAGAATATTTAACAGTGGTCCCAATTCACCCCTCAATGTGGTCGATTCACACGCTCCAAAGGTGAGTCTGAATTAGCTTTAATTTAAAATTTAATTAAAATTATTATTATTAATTACATTATTATATTGTGTGCTTATGACCTACTATAGGCCTTATTTTCAAAAAAGAAAAAAAATTCCAAAAAAGTGCATTTAGGGGAAAGTCGCGGAGACAAAGTTATAACTAAGTGGTCCAAGTCACCCGCCCGAGGTATACTTATTCCATTCTATTCCTAGCCATAACCACCTTATAATATAAATTTTAAGTTTTAAAAATTAAATGGACCCAATGGACCCTAGTAACTTGGAGACAGTTTCAGTTATCGGACAGAAAGTGGAGAGTTCTAGCAGGTTCAGGTCGTGAATACATCACTGTTTTGGCAGCCTGTAATGCTGCGGATGAACATCTGACACCACTGATCATCTATTTCTCACAGGCGACAGATCTTTCAACGATTCCTGCAGACTGGGTCAGAAATCAATTATTTCATGGCATATTATTACTAAATACATGAAAAGATGATGATGATTTGTGGACTGATGTTTCTGAAAATGATAGCCAAGAATCGTTGAACTCCATGTTACAAGTTAAGACCCTCTTGAACAGAGTTGAGTATTACCTTGGCAGGTTGCAACAAGTATTTTCCCCACGATGAAGGGAAGACGTTAGCTCTGTATCGTTCCATTTCCTCTGTTTTCTAGGTGATGGACGATTTCTGTGTTAAAAAAGTCTTGTAGGTCACAAAAACTGTCCCTGCTATCCCAATATTCTTTGGGCCCATTAGAGAATACTTTGGCAGCAGGAAAATCAATTAAAAATTGAAACAGACATGCAAACAAACACGCATGCTCTGGGAGCAATTTCGAAAAAAAATACAAATATAAATAAAAAACTATTCAAGGAGGGGGTGGTTAGGGGATTTAAAACAATTCAAGAGGGCGTGTAGGAACATGTCAACTATTCTGGAGGGAGGGGGGGTTTATCCGCACGGGCACATTCCCTTATACATTTCCATCAGAGGCTTCAAGAAATCTGAGGAAAAAAAAAAAATTTTTTATTAAATTTAACTATTTTTTTTTTTTTTTTTTAATTTTTTTATATTAATATCTAGAATTGAGAGAACCTATCAATATGTACATGCGATAATAATATGGGCACCTAAAGGGAGTTTTTGAGGTATGGTGGTCTTTTTTTTAATTACATGGTCTTTTTATATGAATTGTGGTCTTTTTTTTGTTTACCACTTTGGTGGGGTCAAATAATTTCCAAAGTTTTCAAGCAAAACAAAATAATTTTACAGGGCTATATAGCCTAGGACTAGCCATTGCAGGAAATGATTATAAAAGTTTGATACTATTAAATAGTTTTAATAATTATAGGCAAAAAAAAAAAATGGTCTCTTTTTTATGTGTAAACAGCATTATATATATATATTTTATAGTATATATATATTATATATATATTTATATATAATATTATTATATTATATATATATATATATATTTACATATATATATATTATATATAATTATATATTAGGGATGTACCCGATACCAGAAAAGAGGCCGATACCTGATACCGATACTCTACTTTTTTTAGTGCGATACCGATAACCGATTACTGATACGATTAACTTTTAATTAATAGTTAATAAATACACGTAATAGATGAAAATTTGTGTAATGCTAGGCAACTCAAGATTGCATTTCCTGTACAAACAGATACTATAGTCATTTATATTTCATATTTGGTGTGCCAAGTATTTATTTTATAAATTAAAATAGTACTTTTAAGGAATAAGTTAATTATTTAATTAATTTTATGTTTTGTGTTTATTTATTAAAAAATATTCCATTTCCATTTTCAAGTAAAGTATTAACAAAGTTTAGTACTAGCTTTTATGTTTTAACATGATTACAATTTACAAAGAAGATTCTTTAACTATAGCTAATATAAAGAATAAAAATATGAAAGAAGAGACCTCAATAATCAGCCGAAAAGTTAAATAAAAAAAAGCTATTACTCAAACATGACATAATAAAATTCTCCTTTAAAATTAGATATCATTCAATACTCAAATTCAAAAACTCACAAATTTGTGATGCAAAAACATTAAGCTTTCTCACTAGTGTCTGGCGAGAGACTGTTCCTGTTTGCATTCCTACCTAACCCTCACTATAAATACGCTCTCTTCTCGACTGATGAAGAGGTGCTGATAATTAATTGCCTGCAAGCACTGATAAATAATGGAAACCTTGGCCCATTTTTCATGCCACCGCCCATGTGAAGGATTCCCTTCTTGTAGGGCAGCATTCTCATGTTTTGTAGAGCCTTCTCCTCTTTTCACAGACTGCAAATTTGAATTATCATTGCTCCTTGGATGACTGACTCTTCAGTTTTTACGATGAGGTTTCCCTGGTGTGATTCCTTTGAAGGTTGAATGAGATGTCAATGCAATTTCTGCCATGAACTTATCAAAAGTCTAACATAAAGCGGCAAGCTCCATCGGTTATTTGCTATTTTAATGCATTGTCTAGAAGTGGATTCACCGGTCGGAGTGCCATTCTTTGGGGTTTCAGGCTAGCTTAAGGAATTCCTTATTAAAACCTTTTTATTTATTTAATTTTTTTCAGTTGTCACCGCCGCTCACGGGCAGAACCCTATTCAAGGGAGTGGGTGTTGAACGCCTCAAAATCCATCTAACGCAAAATTACGCAGATGAGCACAGACGCAGGCTTTAAAGTGAGGAAATTAAATTGAGTAGGAAACACAGATGATTGGGGAAGAGAATTTCCACAGAACAGAAGTGGCAGGAAAGAAGAAGCACCGCAGCGAACCAGTCTGGAGTTACTAACATTAACACAAAAACTCGTGCGCCGACACAGCACCTTTGTGCTACGAGGGGCGTTGTATAGGGGTGGTACGCGAGTGGATAGTTTCCTCGAGCACTTGCCTCTACGTACCTATAGAAAAGGCATAAAACACCAACATTGCGCCGCAAAGATAAAGGGTCAGTAACTAGAAAGTTAACAGGCAGTTTATAAGTTTTTGGCTTTTGACTTGACCCTATCCAAAAGCCGGATGAAACCAGAGGCCCCCCCCCCCCCCCCTAGATTATGAGAGCAGTACTCCATACAAGGGTGGACGAGGCCCTTGTATAGATAGAGGAGAAGAGAAAAAAAAAACATTTTTTTTTGTTTATGCTTAAGGCCAAAGGATGTTTATATGTCAACAGGAGAGACGAGAGAACGTTTGAAAGAGATAGAAAAGTTAAGGGTCTTAGAGAGAGAGAGATTTTTAGAAGTTGGGTTTTTTAAAGAAATTAAATTTCACCAAGCTTGAGAGACCCACCTGAAATTCTTATCCAGCATCAGCGGAATAGAACGGAAAAGTTATTGACGAGAGGGGCAATTCTTAGAAGTAAAGAGGGAGCAGAATTGATATGAGTTGAAGGATGAAGGGTCAAGTTTCTCGAATATGAGTGGATAGAGTTAGGATGTGCGGTGAGAAGATCATTGATGAAAAACAGGAATAAAGTAGGGAGATAAAACAGAACCCGAGGAACACCACTTTGAACAGAAAAAGAAGAAAGTTACGCCCCTCAACACCAGCAACATTTGAACCATTTGGAAAGAAAGCTACGACCATAAGTAGGCAAAAGAAGGAAAGGAAACCCAAAGGAGGGGAGCTGGAGAGCAGTTGGACGCGTTTGCCATACTCGATCAATGCTGTTGGTATGTCAAGCGACCACCACACAAGTCTCCCGTATTTTCAATAAGGGCGGAAACCATAAATCGTTTTAAATAGGAAAGTATATTCGCCAGAGATCTCGAGCACCGAAAGCCATATTGGTAATCAGAAAGAAGGGAAAGAGATTCCAGATGATCTAAGAAGTGAGACGTTGAGAAGGGTTTCAAAGCATCTTAGAAAGATACAAGTAAGAGCTACTAGAGGCGATAGTCTAGAAGGATCAGAGCCAGCAATCATTTTTCGGAAATTTAGTGGTTGTGACAATGCGCGCTTCGAACACTGAGGAGAACAGTGCTGAGTATTGAGCATTAGAGAATTCAGTTGAACGAGGGATGGGGTCAGCACGGAAGCACACTTGCTCAAAAACTCGCCAGAGCAGGAATGCCATCCGGGCAAACTCCTTCCTACGTTCATACGATTTTCTGGCTCATGCACCAGAACTCATCGAAATTGGGCACAGTAAGGGCATAGGACACTGAGCAGGAGAGGGAGGAGGAAGAGGAATACCAGAATCGTCCAGGGTTGAATTAGAGGAAAATAGGAGGCCAAAGAAATGATTGGCCTTTTCAGTTGGGAGTATTAACAACAGAATAAAAGATGAGATTAAGAGAAGGAGAGGTGATGTTACAGAAGTTGTTAGGGATGTTTTTGGCGAGAGGCCAGAAAGTTTTGTCAGTAGGAGAACAAGGAGGTCAGCGCATTTTCGTTTAGTGAAAGTCCGTTTGCTCGTCAGAAGAGTATCCCTGCAAAACGATTTCTGCTGAATGAAAATTAAGCAAGATGATAGGAGAACGAGAATTTTTCCACACCGATAAGCATTGTTTCTAGCCTGAATGGCCAGGGAACAATCACGATCGAAACCATGGATTTTGAGGAGAAAGATTAGATACAGAAGGAATGAACCCGCTCATCCCATTAACAATTACAGTTCCATTTATCGGCAGGAATCTGAAGCGTCTATTAAGTCAACAGCAGATTCCACTTCAATTTCGTTTAGCGCGTAGAAGCTCAACGCTCAAATGACTCCCTCGCCGCAAATCGGCGCCCGATCTCCAAAGTGCTTAGAAAACCGCATTTAGGGCAGGATGGAGATGTTGGAGAGAAAGTATTAAAATTAAGTGATATAAAGCTTTGGCAGACTTTACGACTAGGAGCGAAGGTGGTTAGGTATTTATAAGAGAGAGGCACTAGTTGGTTGAAACATAGGTCAATTGTGCTCAAGAAAATCGGTTGGGCGATCCGGAATGTGTGTAGGTTATTTAAATTCAGTTGCTTCCAGATCGTTGAAGAATTACTTGAATGGATTCGGCTTCCTTCCCCAAACTAAATCAGTTACAAGGGAACCACAATTCAGTTTTGGGTACATTAAAACTCCCCTAAATAAGAGGACCTCAGTATTTGGATGAGAAGATATAACAGTCTCGTGAGAGAGTAGTAAGGTAATCAAAAAAAGGCATGAAAATCTGTTTGTAGAGAACGGTAGCAGAAGCATAAGAATATTGTTTATTAAGAGTTTAAAGATATGAAAATATAGACCATCGAGTGAGAATCCAGATTTCTCGAGAGTGTTATTAGGGATGTTTTTATTTACATAGGGCACATTACTCCCCCTTTCAAACGGAAAGGAAATTATTAAAATAGTTATAGTTTGGATCATATTAAAACGAGTTGAAGGAGAATTCTTTAGACCATCTGGGGTCTCAGGACAAGGATGCATAAATTTAGGTTTAGAGTTAGAGAGGTAGTTAGTATGGATGCAGAGTTAGAGAGCAAGACATTTTGATGTTGGTAAAGTCAAAAGAAAGCCAGCATGTGCAAATCTGCTATTCATACACGCACACGCACCACGCCCACGCCCAGCACACGCACACACAATCACAAAAGAAACAAACAAAAAAAAAAAAAAAACAAAGAAACAAATAGACAAAAAACAAAGGAGAAATGAGGAAATTTATTCGTTACACTAAAACCTAAATTTAAATACGAATAAAACCCTATAGCAGCGGAATATCTAAAAATGAAATAATCCAGAAAGTTTAAACACACTCCGCGCGCTCACACGCTCTCACGAAATTGCGTTAAAAAAAAAAATACTAGTCGACCTCAATTTAAAAAGTAGATAAGGTCTGTATAAATTGACAGTTAATGGCTGTTTCCCAAACATGTAAATTCACTTAAACCAAGTTGGAGAAACTCTAATTTTGTAGTTAAAAAGGAAAAATCGAGGAAAAAAAAAAACATAACTTGTACTAGCAATCATCTATCGAACTAGATTTATTATTGAATCTAAAAAGTTTCTCATAATTTTTTCACCCCAAAAAGTAAGAAGTTATCGGCATAAGGTATCGGCCTTTTTAATCAGATACCGTACCTCATCAAACAACATGGCCCGACTTACTACGATACCGTGATACCGATCCATACTATCGCTACACCCATAACTAACTATAATATAGCTCATATTATTATATATATATATATATTAATATACTTATTATTATTATATATATATACCCTACATATATATATATATATATATATATATAATATATATATATATATAACTATTATACGCATACTATATAAGTACGTCTTATATATATTATCAGGGATGTACCGGAAACCATTAATTTTTGTGTTCTCCTCCGACCGCGAAACGTTTCCGGAACTTGCGAAAGTTCCCAGGCCGCGAACCGGAACTTTTGACTTCCGTACACCTGACATATTATTACTTAAAACTGTTTGTCTGATAACAGAGTGAGTCTCTCTAGAGACGTATCTGTCATCTGTGACGACATTATCCGACTGTGAGCTCTTAGTTTTCTGTCTAAGCCAAAAATTTTGAAAAGCGGATCAATAATTTTATTAAGTAAAATAGGAATATACTTATAAAGTTTCTACGGGTTTTCAAAGTTTAAAAGCTTTTTTTTCGAAAAGCATTTTTTTAAAAGTTTTTCAGAAGCGGGTAAAGTTGTTTGAGGATAAGAGATCACGCTTAACTCCACAAGGAGAGCAAACTTATTTTCCTACACCACGACAATTATTTCAATATTTCAAATAACACTCTTTAGTGTTTCTAAAATAAGATAATTATGGAATCTTCTTTTAAAATTGTTTTAATTTTTGCTTTAACAGTTTAGTTAATATTTTGTTATTTAGGAAAAATCTTACTTTTATAAGTTCTAAGTATTTTTAATAATAATAATAATACGAATCAGATAATTAAAGTTCAAATATAATAAAATAATAACACGGTAAACATGAAATTTCTTGGATGGTTTCCGCAAGTTGATTATTGATTATTTGATGTGCTGATGCAAAATGTAATCGGTTTTTGGTATTCACATCACATTTGTGAGAATTGTGTTGTAACACAGATTTGTAAAATTTTATGATTTTACCTTTTTCAAGAGGGCCTGTCACAATTTATCGGGATATTACTATATATATTATATAATATATATATATTATTTATAAATTACAAATTTATCATATTATATTATATATTTATTATGTAATATATATATTATATATATATACTAACTAATATACTAATATACTTATATCATATTGGGATATATGAAAGGAGAGAAACAAATCACAATGATATGAAACGTCTTTGATAGATATATGTTAAACATATAATACAACTATGAATAAAGGGTAATATTGGACAACAATGAATGTAATAGACAGGAATGGGTTTAGTTAATGTAAACCTACCTACGATATGGTAGTAACTTTCTCTTTTGTAAAAGAAACTGTGCAAAGTTTCTTAATTATCTGTAATCAAGCTCCAACATATTGATATCCCACTTGCATTCCACGCTACCCTCCGTGGTACACTCCTTCCGTATGAACTTAGATCTTGATGGAAGCGTTAACCCCTGCTCATCACTAACATCGCTTAGGTTATCCGGAAATTTTGCTTAAGTGAGAATGTAAGTAGTGAACTTTATACTCATTTTACAGTCCCCACTGAGATGACAAAGTCTAGCAGTTCCGTACAATATTAGTGGTCTCCGATTATTCTGCTTTCCCCCCAGAAAATTCTGTACTACATCTGAAAAGGCATTCCTCCACGTTCTTGCCTTTAACACAGTCATTTTTGTAGCAAAGGCAGCATCACGAGGAGTGTTCGTATTTGCTGGGCCATCAAATATTCCAGCTTTTTTTTCTCGATCACTCAGACCCAGGAAACGTTGAGCATATATAGCAGAAGCATTCACCATCATGGTCTAGGGTCTTCACAAATTGTTTAATCAAACCAAGTTTTATTGTGTAGTGGAAGTAAGATGACGAGTTTTTCTATTCTGCTACAGTGGTTTCAACGTACATATGTTTCCTTGTCACCTCGGCCATCCAAGGTTTCCCTCGGTGGTCCATTCTCTTTTTTGGTTCCAGTTGATCATATTGTCGCCCGGCATGTCCCCATATCACAGAAGCAGGGATATTTTGGTGAAAACTGCTTGCTGACCGAGCTGAATATTTACCTTTTGAGGTTGACGCATATTAACCATCCATGTACCTGACTGATATTGATGTAGCCTCTCCCCAAAACTGTCCTGATATTTGCATACTACTCTCTCATCCGTACCGAGTACCCTAACTGGAACCGAAGCGTATATGTTGCCGTTGTGTAACAACACACAGTTTAAAAGTGCTCTTGGAAGTGTCAATAAACAGGTCGCCATCATCCTGCAACGATATGCTGGGGTGCATAGACGGGCAGTAGTAAGGCTAGCGAACTTCACTGCTCACATACACAAGGTTAACCATTCTGACTGGGAGAGAACCTCCGCCAGCCTTACTGCTTCTCCGTTTACGATACAAATGTTTACTTTCTTGTGACCATTGGCTCCAGTAGTTCATTTTTCAATGCAACCTCGAAGCCAACAGCTCGTCGAGGACAACTTCGGCAAATACAACTCTCGTACAAGACTCGTCAGTTCTACCCGGGGTAAACAAATGACGGACCATCCGTACTACTATTTCAGATGGGATGATAGGACATCAGTCTAGGTCATTGGCATCCATACAGGTAGACGTACTAAAGTTACCACATGCTTCCCGAATATCGACCGCAGAAAACTTGCTGCTACTGTAGATATATGCGGGATTGTAACGTCTATTACAGCCTACGTAGTGCGCACATCAATTTTGTTATTCCTAGGGAATATGTAAAAATTGGGATCCATGATTGCACGAGAAAACGGGATGTGATACAGCAAATCAGAGATTATATATGGAATCAGCACCTCCGCATTATTATATCTGCTACAAAGTCCATCCAAGAAAAATCTCACCTTTTTTTTGTTGGCCAGTGTAATATAATAATAATAATAATAAATAATAATAATAATTAATAATTAATATAATAATATTAATATAATAATAAAATATAATATAATCCCGTTGTACAAATTTTTTTATCCCCAGGTCTAGATTTTAGAGCAGGGTTGGCACAAAAGAAATCAAAATGATTTAAATCAACTGATTTTTTACAGTGATTTTTTATAAAAATCTTCATGACTTTTATTTTTTTAATTTTTTTTATTTTTTCTTAAGCAAATTTTTTTTATAATTAATAATTGTCTAGCTATCACCTTAATTAATGATAAGTCATATTTCATCCTATTAATAAGCTTAAATTCATCATGTAGTTTCAAGTAATTTTTAATGAGAGAAAATAAACATTTTAGAGTAATCAGATATTATACAGTATATATATAATATAATTCAACTTAATTTAAACTAATAAATAATTATTGTATTTACTAAAACTTATTATTAATTAGGTCATAATTAGGATTAATTTACTAATTTTATAAAAAATTAATTTAATAAAAAACAAAAATGGTCTAAAAAAAAAAAAAAAAAAAAAAAACTAAAAAATAAAATAAAAAAAGAACACATGTCTAGAGTATTAAGCTATCGGTTCGAGTGTGAAAATTTCTAAATTCATCATTTAAAGTTTTCAAAACTGATAGAGTCGAGTTCTTATGTATCTTGATATTTGCTACACAATAGTCATTCCGACATTATTCTTGTATTGCACAAATTCTAACGTGAGTAGGCCTAACATGACAAATGCAATTACCGAAGTCGCTATTAAAAACATTTGAAAACGGTAGAAAATTCCCATATTAGTTCGGTCCGGGGACTGGAACTTCCTAAAAAATACGAAGGTTCCAGGTAACATCCCTTAATATAGATAGCATATAACATTCACTACTATATTTACTTAATATACTTATAATAGTATATAAATACTAATTATATAATAAAAAGAATATCCCCTATACTATGATGATATAGGATTTATATATATATTATATATATATCTATGATCAAAATAACTATATAATATATATATATATATTATATATAAGTAGTTTTATACTTATATACAATATATATATATATAATATAATAATATATATATATAATATATATTATATATATATATAATATAATTATGTTTAGTCTTAAATATATTATATATATATTAGTTATTATATAATATCTATTATTCTTATTATAGTTTATCTAATATATTAGATATTACATTATATTAAATATATTATATATATAATAATATATTATATATATATATAATATATTATATATATATATTATATATATCTTTGTATTTATATTCAGAAATTGATTCAATTTTTCAAATAATATTATAAATGAAAACTATCTTGAAATGCCTATTTTCACACTTGTCTCAAAGTCCAAAGGCTCTTCTTTTATTTCAATTTCATCCCAATCTACGATAATATATATATATAGCGTTATACTATATATATTATATATATAATTATATAATACAGATATACTATATATATATTATATATAACATAATATTATATATATATATATTATTATTATAACTATATATATATAACTATCTATATATATTATATTATATACTCCATATATATATCATATATGTAGTATATATATATAGATATACCTATATATAATATTATCTATATAGTTTATATATAATATAATATAATCATATACTATATTAAATTATATAAATATATATAATTCATATAACTATAGTATATATATGGATTGTATAAAGTCCTTACATTTCTGCCGAAAAAATCTTTTCAATATTATATGATACTTTCTTGCATAAATATAGTATGTATCAATACACATTTTCACTGTGAAAATGCCTCATTTCCAAGATACAAGGTGATATTACTTTAAACCTAATTTTACAACTTTATTTATGCAATTTATTATAGTAAACTAAATTTGGAAAGGTAATTAACAATTCATTCAATTTATTTAATATTAAGTAATAATTACTTGCACAGAAAGAAAATATACAACAGACAATAGTACGAAGCACATGGTGCAGCTAAGCTCGATAACAAATTGTTGGAAATGTTGCACCCCAGCGTGCAATAACAGGCACTCTTCTATTCCTGCGACACACTGATCTGGTGTGGCACAGTCAATATACAGGTGATGTGTGCGAAATGTGTCACCAAGATGCGATTTATGTGAAGCCCTTAAATATTTCTTGGGACCTTTTCAAACATTGTTGCTGTATAGACCCAGAATGTTTCAGGTGACCCCAAGAAGAAATTAAATGCATATCTAGGTCTGCGCTTGGAGACCGTCAACGAGGCCAAGGATTGTTGTACCTCCTACAAAAACCAAGTCCAGACGGCCATGTGGGATATTACAGTGTTTCAATTAGTTATAGAACTGAAATGAGCGCTGGGAGCGTACGCTCGTGCATGAAATACATATCTTTCACAGATCTAATTTGTAATGGATGACTCTTCCAGGTACAGTGTAGGTAAGTCATGTTGCAAGGATATTGGCGATAAACCGTCTCCAGTGGCCTCGCTGGGTAAAAGAATGGACCTATCAAATGGTCGGACCAACAATTCCTGACCCATACAATCAATGAGAGAAACTGGTTCATTTGTTCGATGCAGGCCTTCAACTATTGCTGTGGGTTCTCATGACATCAGGCCCATATCTATTGGTTGTGGAATTTGATCGTTATGGCAGATGCTTCTGGACAATTTATGCCTCATCATGAACAATATTCTTCTGACAACTTGGTAAGGCAGGGTCTGCAATTTTTCTGGTTGCATCCATCTCGACCACAATAGCTACTCTGCAGGAAAATCTTGTAAGGTACAAGATGCCTTGCACTCGTATGCACGCTTTGGATGTTAATAAGCGGTACAGACAGTTGATTTTTCAAATACCCTGAAAACTGATTAGAATGACTAGTACATGTAGTGTATGCGTCAGCACTCATTTCTTATACTTGTTGTAGGACTGTCCTCAAGCTCTTGGAGAACCTGTTCTTCGAACATCTGAGAAGTTAATTACTGTGCCGAGGTCGCCCGTTTCTATTATTAAGTTTTTTTAAAACTTCCTGTTTCTCCAAGACAATTGATGGAGTGATACTGCAAACAATAGTGATGTGCGGCGATGACACATTCAGGGGTACCATCTTCCATAGAGACACACCAGCTGTCTTAATCACATTCTACCTATTCGTGACGACATAAACAAAATGCATATTGCACATTTCACTATTTGTGTATTTCATTTTGAAAAATATGAGCAACACTTGAACACATAACTTGACGCAACACGGACTAGTATATGTATAAATGAAGCGAGATACGGAACTAGTTAATAACAGGTAGGTAACCTTTCCTTCAGTATATTTGGTGTGCTTATTATTAAAGGTTGATATGTGGCACAGGCAATGCGCCAATGGAATTGTATATCAGATGTCCCAATAAGTTTCAATCACCATTGTATCTCTGTAAACGAGGCGTTTCGAGTCGAAAGTGTTTATTGAACATCTCTATATTTATCGCAACGAGAATAATAATTACTAAATTTTCTTTTCGCAAATTACAAAGGTCTCCAATAATATTTATAATTATTATAGTGTTAATATAGTTTATATATCATACTACCTATAATATATAATATACTCGTATATATATACTTTCGCATAACTATTAGTATATATTATATATATATCTAATATATATATAGTCTTATATTACTAATATAACTATCTATATATAGCATATTACTAGTCCATATATATATCATATATAATATTAATAATATATACTATAGATATATATAATATATATACTATATATATAATCATATAAGAAGGGAAATCAGTTCACAGCACTCACTTGTCCCAATCTAAAAATGAAAATTTTTTCCAAGTCAATATAGACGTAATAGTCTAATTTATGGTAGGTAAAGGATGGCTGCCCATCATCAAGAAGAGAGATTGGAGAGAGAGAGAGAGGTGGAGAGAAGAAATTCACAATTTTGGTTGGGATGATATCCTAATTTATATAAAATTACTTAAAATGGAAATTCACTGCATTGCTTATAAATTTCCTTAAAATTGATTAAAAAATAAACTCCAATCTGGTAAAATATCTTAAGGATGTATAAAAGTTCAATGTGATTAAATTGAATTTTCTTTGTAGGACAATAAAATATCAATTTCATTTTTTATGCTAAAAAAAAAACTTCTCTCTCATCCAACACTATTCAAACCTAGAAAAAATCATACTAAACAAAATAACTCCACATCATCAAACACAAATTCCAACACATTTCAAACAAAACCACTCAACTACAACTTCACTCACAAACATACAACCCACTATCAATGGCCTTAACTCAAAACCAACTCATAAAACAATAATCATAGCAATCGACACAGTACTCAAACACAAATTGACCACAAACATAACAAAATCAAAATATTCCCCATTAACCTACAAAGAAAGGATTTCCAACTTTCTATCAGGCGGACAGCCCACAAATACAAAACAAACCATACAAAAATCCAGACTGTAACTCAACAATGGAGTGCCCCAATGGGGCAATACTATTCCCCATACTATTCAACCAATTTACAGCCGATGTACCAGAACCACAAACAGGTCACACAATCATAACCTATGCAGATGACCACCAAAGCCACACACACCAGACCTAAACACGGGCACGTTCCACAACAATTCATCAATCAACTCCAAACATGCCTACAGAAAACAATGTCAGCCTCACAAATAAATCCTCAATCACACTTATCACCATCGACCGCCACCTTGGTGCCACACACCCACTAGTCTACCTAAAAACATAGCCATACCCTTTAACAACACTTCCAAAACCCTTGAAGTAACACTTGAACACATTCTCCACCTTCACAAAACATAGGACAACTATAATCTCATCTGCAAAACAAGAAACTGAACATTATTAAGAACCATCGCCGGCACAGATTTTCACAAACATATAAACCAACATCATCCAACATATACAAACACATACATTCACCAACCCTTAAAGCTACAACTTCTCCAACCTGGCATCCACAACTGACAAAAAACTATGTAAAGAAACTCCAAACAAACCAAAAAGGCATTAGGAATTCATAACTGGGTGCACATCAACACCACAACAACACCCACGAAGAAACCAAAATCCTACCCATAGACAACACCTGGGCATGATAGGCACACAATTTTTCTCAAAAAACCCAAACACCATGCTACACTACACTCTCTAACCCGTACCCACACAAGATCCAAACCACCCTCTTTCTTCACCAGCTCTAAATTACAAACAAATTCTGAACAAAATTCCACCACCACCAAACAACACCATATACTCAAACAAATCCATACAACACTAACAGAAAATCACTTAAGATGCAGAACCACTCAAACCATTATATTAACAAACACACCACGATTCACTCATTACCAAGAACCAGCCGGTCATCCTGTGATAAAGATATGGCCATCACCCTAATCTTACATACTACAAACACAGATTTCACCCTTAACCAAAAGCCACTACAAACATCTGTCAAAACTGTAATCAGGCACCGGAGGACACATCCCACTTCTTTATTCCCTGTTTAAACAACTCTGCAAACACAACAACATGGAAACAAAACATCCCTTGGAGGGAGACTGGTTGCATCTGCGGGGTACCTGGTGCAGTTATGCTCTCCATGATGGGTCGATGAAGGCCATATATTAAGTCTATACCGTATATATATTATATAATATATATAATATATATATATATACTTAATATATATATAATATTATATATATATATATATATATATATATATAATATATATATATATATATATATTATATATATATTAATATATAATATATAATATATATAATATATAATATATAATATATAATATATATAATAAATATATCAAAACAAGGTAATTTTAAAACCATTAAAACATAGATCTAGGAAAAATACAAATTTTGATATAAAATAATTAGTAAGTTACGTTTTGAGACTTATATCCTTAGTCTCCTCTTCAGAACTAAAAAAAAAAGGAACAGACTTTTTAATGGACAAATGAATGGATAATATACATAAGCCAAAAAACAAAATGCTGATATCAATTTATTACCTACCCAATATATTATTATTGAACGGCTAAATATTTTAATATTTCTCTATATGACTTCTTTTGCAAACAGGGGTCAAAATTAAAAAAAATCCTATCTGAGAAATTAAAAAATACCTTCGTAGAAATAAAAAAAGCTTCCATCAATTGATTCAAATATATATTCTTAGAAGAAAAACAAAAACGTAGCACCTCCCAGTTAACTAAATGATCACATTGAAGCAATGATCTGAAAAGGTTAAGCATTGCTAATGTATTACCCCTCAATTGTTAGATCTAATCAAACTTTCAATGTTTCACAAATTAAGATCTCCACAATATAAGACGGAATCTCATAAAACAACTCCTAGTGGACTTTCCAGATATGCGTAAGTATTGTTTTAACTAAACTCGTAGGAGGGTTCAGGGTAACAAAATTAGCTTAACATTAAATAAATGTTCAAGCATAAACTTAATGTTGTAGGTGGAAAAAGGGACAATTTTAACATTTTAATATTTAAAAGGTTGTGTTGCAATCTTCAATGCGAAACATCTGGGAGAAGACATGTTTATATTTAGTTTAATTCGAAATGGGGATATGCAAGTTTTTCTAAAGTTCAAAGTTCGAAACAAAATTTATTTCAAAAATAGGAGGGGATCACAGTTAATGAAAGATCTAAGAACATATTATAAATAAAATTAATATTTGATATAGGGAGGGTGGAAAGAAAAATAATGTAAAAGTTGGTTTGTCTGTGTTAGCTTACGAAAGACCTTAAAAAACAAACTAGGACCTGTCTGCACTATTCAAAGATCTAAAAAAAGAAATGCAATTATCAACTTGACTTTCAAAAGTGAAGGCAATAGTGGGGGTTAAGTTATTTATTTGTAAAAGATAATGTTCTTTCGAAAAAGTTGTAGGTACAACCGCAAGCACATCGTCAACATATCGCTTCCAAAAAGCAACCTGGGATACAGAGGGGCCTGTGGCAGGGCTGCGGAGCAAGAGTCAAAATTTTTTGAGACTGGAGCCAGAGACGGAGTCAAAATCTTTGGGGAACTGGAGCAGGAGTCAGAGCCGAAACTTTAGGGGAACCTGGAGCCGCATAAAAAAGAGGCTGCTCCGGCTCCAGCAAATACAAAATTAAGTAATTATTAATTTTATTACTACAGGTTAATTTATTATATATATATATATAGTATATTATGTTTAAATAATGTATATAGATATATATATATATATATATTATATATATATATATATATATATATATATATATATTATATATATATATATATATATATTATATATATATATATATATATATATATATATATAATATATATAATATATATATATAATATATATATATATATATATATATTATAATATAGCTGATGTTTTAAAACACTTTAGGTATAACTTTGTCTCCCGACTTTCCCCTAAAGCACTTTTTGGAATTTTTTTTCTTCTGAAAATCAAGGCCATATAGTAGGTAATAAGCACACATAAAAATAATAATGTAATTCTAATAATAATAGTTTTATTAAAGTTTAAATAAAGCTCATTCAGACTCACCTTGGAGGGATGATCGGACCCCATTGAGGGGTTGAATTGGGGCCATCTGGTTTTTTTAAATTTCCTCTTTTTATTTAAATTTTCAATTTTATATTTTAATTTTTACTTAATATAATAATTATTTATCATATTAAAATTAGTAATATGTAATATAAATGTCAATAATGATACATAAAATAAGAATAAGAATGTGGTGGCCGAATTCACCCCTCTCGTGGGACAAATTTTGACACTTATTGGAATTCGTATTTTTCAAATAAATTTCACTTTTTACTTAATATAAGTAACTGTTTATTATATTAAAATTAGCTATGCATGGTTAGCTATGTGCAGGTGAAACTTTTTAGTTAAATGAACATTCTCCCCAAGGCCCCCCAGAGGGGAGTATGTGCATCGGAAGACGTGCACAAACTGATATATGTATGTGATGTGTAGAGGTCCAATACGCTGGGTTGCAGTTACACAGTGCCCATTGTTACGTTATAGTGCAGTGCATGTTGCTATAAACATGAGGTACAGCTACAGTGAACTCCCAGACATGGTGATGTGTTATGGTGAGGCAAGGAGGAATGGACATAGGGCCCATTGCATCTACGTAGTCCGTCGTACGTCGCCTGTGGGAGACTGGTAACCGCCATTATGGCATTCGTGCTGTGCGGACACCGCTCGTAGAGGATGCTATCCAGATGTTTATCAACAACCAGTCCTCCATCAAGCATAGTGTGATGCATGCTATGCACGTAAGCCACCTCACAGTATGGAGAGTCTTGCAGGAGTACAACCTTTATTCATACCACCTATGCAGGGTACAAGCCTTGGTGCATGTCGACTATGCACCACGTCTGGACTCTGTATGGTGGTTTCCCCGGCAGTCTACACAGGATGATGCCTTTCCCAATACGTCCTCTTCACAGATGAGGCGATCTTTACATGGGATGGCTATTTCAACTCCAGGAATAGCCACATATGGGACTAAGAGAACCCACATGCTACAGCCGCACATTGTCACCACCACTGGTTCTCTGTCAACATCCGGGCAGGTAATGTCGTCCAATGCGAATACACCCCTCTGGGGGCATCAGGTGAGATGGTTAAATAAACGAAAATGTTTGACCTACACAACTTATCTACCCTATCAATTTGTCAGTAAGGTCTTGAAACACCCTGTATATATATTGAAGAGGTTATACATCTCCCTCCTTCTCTCTCCCACAGAGTAATTACATATTAGCAATACAAAAAGATAACCAATTGGAAATTAAAGAAAAGACAAAAAAAAAAATAAGACTAGAATATCTAAAGAAAAAAATGAAGAGAAAACCAGGAAGAATATAGGCTATTTGGGTGAGTGACAATTTAAATTAAGGTTGTTTTGTATTAAAATTATTAATGTATGTTAATATGTAACCTAAAAAAGCTGAAACAATAATTAACCAAATAAAGACGTTCTTTGAATGATGGAGAGCGACATGACCTCTATACTAATTCAGTCTGCTCTTTCCCATTTTTCTAGAACCCAGTGTAGGACTAGGAACCAATGTGGTGGAACACCTTCTGGTTCGACAACATATATTCAGCATATCAAGAATTATAAGTATGCTACAATAGTATTTTGTGATCTCTTAAGGAAGATCCTCAACATACGATTGACCTGGTGTGGAAGACGAAACCAACCAGTAGCTATCGTGAGCTGAATAATCTCTACTATACTCCAAGAGTTTAGTTGTAGTTCAAAGCATCCTAAGGAGCCAAAGGCAAAACAAATATCACTGACTGACAAAAAAATGACTTCCATGACAGGAATTAAGGTAGGACTAAGTCCACTTTTCATAATTAGTTTATGACACATTTACCTACCCATTTGGGCTTAACTAATTAAAACAAGATAAACTAACTATAAATAAAATAAAGAATCTTAAGCATAGAAATTAATGTTGTTTTATTATTACCACTGTTGTTCTTATAGTTAATTAAAGTATTTGTTTATTTAATTATTAATATCATTATTCTTATTATCATTATTTTTCTATTTGATTTTTATTATTATTTATCTATTTAATTATTATTATTATTTATCTATTTCATTTTTACTATTATTTATCTATTTAATTAATTATTATTTATCTATTTAATTATCATTATTATTATTTTCATTATGCTTATTAATATTTATTTGTAAATATTAAACATACTCCTACTAAAATTTAGAAAAGAACTTTCATCGATTTAAATCCTTCAATTTAAAGGTTACAAAGAAAAAGGTAATAGTCATCTGGCAGGGGTGAGTTTTTCTTGTATATCAGGTGACAGTGACTATATTATAATTACCACTCTAGGTTAAACTTTCCATGTTAATCGTTCCTTTTATCCTCAGCAGTAGCTACAAGATGGCTCCCTTTTCAGAAAGAAAAGTATCTGAACATTAAGTCCCTGAGGGTCATCACACCTTCATAAGGTGGAAGTACTGGGCACAGAAGTACCCTGCTGAGAAAGTCTGGCTTCCTCAAATAAGCAAAACCTCACAACACTTGGGTGAGTGAAATTCTGTTGTTCACTGACCTCCTAGTCCCCTTACAATATATATATATATATATATATATATATATTATATATATATATATATATTATATATATAATTATTAATATATATATACTATGTCCCCTTACATATATATATATATACTAATATGTTAAATATTGCATAATAATCGCAATATATAAGATGTTAAAAGAAAGAACATATGAGAAGGTTAAAGAATTAACCTTTTCAGTTGGATTGAACCACTGCATGCTGCGCATGAGGACAGTATGCCCGGAGTGCTATAATGATTGAGCCATCCTCCACCCCAAAAAAGTTTGGATTCAAGAACAATTATAAAGCAACTGAGTTCCCGTCAAGGCAACATCAACAGGTGTCCAGCCTGTCCTGTCTCTCGTTCTTTATATTTTTTAGATTGTTAAATATTGCATAATAATCGAATTATATAAGAATATTAAAAAGAAAGAACATTAATGAGAAGGTAAAGAATTAAACTGCCTTCTCTGGGATTGATAAACCACCGCATGTTGCGCGTGAGGACAATATGCCTGGTGCTATATGATTGAGCCATCCTCCAACCCAAAAAAGTTGGATTCAAGAACAATTATAAAGCAACTGAGTTCCCGTCAAGGCGACATCACCAGGTGTCCAGCCTGTCCTATCTCTCGTTCTTTATATTTTTAGATGTTAAAAAGTCTTTTAGATGCTTTATAATTGTTCTTGAATCCAACTTTTTTGGGTTGGAGGATGGCTCTAATCATATAGCACCGGGCAATATTGTCCTCATGCGAGACATGCGGTGGTTCAAGTCCATGAGAAGGCGAGTTAAATTCTTTAACCTCTCATTTTTATTTAATATGTTATTATAAATTGATATATTTATAAATTTTATTATACTATTATTAACAGATGATCAAAATATATATATATATATATATATATATATAATTTTATGGCATTGTTATTTTTTTTACTGGATTGGTATTTGTATATAAAAAGAAATAATTTTAAAAAATAATTTAATTTTTTTTATTTATTTACCTACATTTTATTTATACAATCAAATCATTGAATCATAAAAAATTATTGATCATCAAAAAAATAATATTGATATATCAATAATAAAAAAAAAAAAAAAAAAAAAAAGGTAATAGCTTAGAACGTCTTCACCACCGATTTTTATAAAAATCACAGGATAGACTAAAATAATAATAATGAAGAATAAAAAAAAAGGAAATGACTGACGTCTTTAGGAAAAAAAGTTACAGCCTCTCAATGTTTGGAATTTTCCCAAAGGATACTCTAAAAAAATAATGAAGAATAAAAAAACAAAAATGCCTTAGGTCTTTAGGAAAAAAAGTTAGCATTTCAAAGTTAAAAATTTTCTCATAGGCTTTCTTATAAATAAAATTAACAGGCATCGTGTTCGTTTTAGGACCATCCAAGTTCAGGTTATGATAAGATTTGGGTACATTATTAAACCAGGGGGTAATAAAAAATTTAAGCTTTGTAAGCCTGGTAAAACTGGGAAATGCATTTTATGATCTTAAATTTATGAAACAGAAAAAGAACTTTTTTTGTAATGGTGAATTTTCATATATAATTCAATTAATATTAACAAAAAAAATAAAAAGAAATTGATATCCATTGTTTTGGACATCCCATCTAAGCTTATAAAATGAGTAAGCTTAGGCAATTTATTTCAGTTTAAATTTGATGTAGCTATCTACATAAAGTTTGTAGAGTGAATTTGGACACCATGACGCTTTTTTTTTTTTAATTAACGAATATTGTAGGGTGAGATACACTTTGCTCCCCATACATGGCAGACTACCCACTAACTACCGTGAGCTTCTGGCAAAACCGGTGCCTAAAATTAAAATTAATTCTTCTTTTTTTGTTTAACAATGAAAGAAGACAATCTTAGTATAGGTAAATAATTCTGAGATAGCATTATCAACCATTCTGATAAATTTATTATTGCCCCCTGGGATTAATAAAGGACTAAGATTTGTTAAGTATACATAGATTTACTCTAGATTTACTCTGTGTATACTTAACAAAACATATCATAACCTGAACTAGAATGCTTGGTAATAGTTGGGTTCAACAGATTCTGACAAAATATCTATATATATTTTTTCCGATATTCATTTTTTTTTATATATAGGCCTACCTTTCGGCCCCAAGTAAAAGTACTAAAACAGTGGTGCCAAACCTCTCATATATAAATTTATTCAATCTACAATTTTTTTTTTTGTTTAAATTCATTTAAGGACCCATTAAGTTTAGGTTATGATGTTTTATTAATTATACACAGTAAATCTGTGTCTACTTAACCAAACTTATCATAACCATTACTGATTTTTGTTATGTAAAAAGAAATGATATATGAAAATAACGAATAATGTTACTTATAAAAATAGGTATCATAAATTTGGCAATTTTTTATTAACAACATTTGGCAGACTTGCTTTATAGGAATATCAAAACCTCAATTAATTTTTTAAAAATATTGATTTTTTTAGAATCTGTTGAACTCAACTATTACCAAGGGCCTAAAATGAGACCTAACCTGGATGGATCAAAAATGAAAAGTCTATGAGAGTTTTAATAACTTTGAGGCTAACTTTTTTTTTTCCCTAAAGACATCAGTAATTTTTTTTTTTATTCTTCATTATTATTTTTTTTAAGTTTATCTTGTGATTTTTATAAAAATCGGGAGTGAAGACGTTCTGCACTATAATTTACACTACTATTATATATATATATATATATATATATATATTATATATTCTTCTATATATATATATATATATATAGTATAGTTTATATATAATATATATATATATATAATATATAAAAGTAAATTAACAGGTTAAAATTTTTGGTAATAATCCATTTTAGGATAACCCTATAAGATATCAATATTTTAGAAAAGATAATCGATTTTATATTGCCATCTAAGAGTTGCCATGTCGGACCTTAGGAAACTGTTCAAGCCGGAAGCATACAATCGATATTAAAAAAAAATAATAAAAGTCTTGCAATTTATGCATATATTTACCATAAAAAATTAGTTTAGCTACATTGTTTTATATTATAATATATATATACTATATATATATATATATATATATATATATATATATATATATATATATATATATATATATATTATATATATATCTATATATATATGGCAAAGACCGCTCGCTTCTAATGCATGCTGCGCACGAGCTATTGTCCTAAAAGGAACGTATGACACTGCTCAATGGCATTAAAAACAGAGTTTCAGCGAGCAGTCTGGCCATAATCATGTTGCCAGCCTGCTGTGTATTTACCATATGGTATTCAATTAGTCAAAAACATAATAATATTATAAATATATATATATATATATATAATATATATATAATAATATATATATATATATAATATAGTATAATATATATATATATATATATATATATATATATATATATATTATAAAATACCCCTGATGTATAAGCCCAGCTATCAATTTCAGAATTTTGTTTTATGTTTTACAAAAAAAAACAAAGTTTTACAAAAAAAAACAAAGTTTTACAAAAAAAAAAATTTAATAAAGTTGTGCAGACTAAACAGGTGCAGTGAACTGCAAAAAAAGTTTTTTAAAAAATATATAAAAATACCTAGATTTTGATTTTTTCTATAAAAAAAAAATTTTTTTTTAAAAATTTGTAATTTTGATTATAAGGTCTGTGTACATGAAAAATAAAGAAAATTGTAAAATTTGATCACCTTACTATTTGATAGTCCAGGTTTTAAGCTATGTATACATAGGTATAAAATAGGGCTCGGTGCATGTTCATTAAAGTTTATTTAACATTTATGACCCCGGGGGCAATCAGATTTGCATTCCATTTCCCCCCCCACCCCCCTCTCACCATTGACTGGGGTGCCGCAATTGACTCAGTAACCACGGGAATCGACTGGGAGGCATGAAACCCATATAAACATACCCGACAACAACAAAAACTAAAAAGTAGCTAAAAATTGCTGGTGACAGATTTAAACAATAAATCGCTAAATCTGGCAAATGAAGCTAATTTACATTCCTTACTTACTATTATACTAACACGTTAGGGAAAGCTCATTTCACCTAGTGTCAAGTAAAGTTGCTCAAATTTATTATTTTTTTTTTAGTTTTCTGAATTGTTTTCAAAGAAGAATTACGTTCTTTATTATTTTATAGAGCTGTTAAAATTTAGTTATCTATTTGTATTTTTTGAATTTCTTTACATTAAATGATTGCCAATATGCCATAATTATTTTATTATTCCGGATCTAGAACTAATTTCTGTAAGTGTTATAGCAAGTTTTTTAAGTTACAGTTACTCTAAAAACAAAAAAAAGGCCGAAAAAATCTGAAATAGCCCGCACTTAATATTATATGATTTAATATTATATAGTATATAATAATATAATATTATAGTTAATATATCTATATATATATATATATATAATATATATATAATATAAATTTACGTAATTAAAAAAAAAATTTGGTAATAGTCCAGTTTGAGGTAATATCAGATATTGATTGTTTTTTCCGATAATCGTAAGTTATCGATATCGTTGTTACCGGCATATATATATATAAATGTAGTTTGTTCGAACACGTAAGAGTGACATTGGCTTCAGCTAAAATTTTACATAAAATAATTTTTGAAATATTTGTTTATAGTTACGTATATATATATTTACTTATATGTGTTAAAATAAAAATTATAAAAAATTAAATAAAATTCAAACATTTGAAAAAAAATAAAATTATGATATTATTATATATATATAATATATATATATATATATTATATATATATATATATATAATATATTATATATATATATATTATTATATATATAATTTTTTTTATTTTTTTTAAATATTAATTGCATGCATTCAAATACATTCTCTAGTTTAAACGAAATGCTAACTCTCCTAGAAGGCAATATTATATATATTGAATTATTTTTCCAAAGAATAATCGATATTGATACATTACCTTCAAACTGACTATTTTCATAAATTTATAATTTTTTTTTACTCTTCGCTATTTTTTTTAGAGTCTATGCTGTGATTTTCATAAAAATCTGTTATAAGGGACTTATTGTAAATAATTACCCAAATATTTAATTTTTTTAAAATATTTATTAAAATTTAGCCAAAGTCAGTCACTCAACGTATTCGAACAAACTAGTTATATAGCTATATGATATATATGGGTAACAACGATATTCGATAACTTACAATTATCAGAAAAAATAATCGATATCTGATATGATTACCCTAAAAAATAATTGCTAGGTGGGTATTAATTTTTAATTTTTCTTGAAACTATAAGCATAAAATGTATAAAAATGAAAAAAAAATTGAAATAATTTGTAGATACCATTTTTGAACATTAAATATTTGTAGTTTTAATACAGTCTTTGTATAATTTGGACTGGGAAACTTCCCACAATTATCAAAATTTAAATAATTTGTTGATACCATTTTTGTACATTAAATGTTTATAGTATTTGTGCAATTTGACTAGACAATGCTCTACAATTACCTTACCTAGTATTACAGCACCTAGCCTAATGAAAAAATTCCTCAATTACTAAACCCAACCCAAGAGTAGCCTAATACAAATTAACATCTGTATCACAACTTAGGCTATTCCTTTTATCACTGTCTAGGCTACCTAAGCCTATCCTTAGGAAACCAATATCTAAAACTACCATACTATGTAGGCTATTTAATAAGCAAAAGAATACCTTCCATTATTTTAAAGGTATAACAATCAGGGAATTGAGGTATCTTGAGGTACAGTATATTGATAAAATAGCCTAAATTAATTTACACTGGTATAAAGATGTGCAACATAGGCCTAAGGTTCTTGAAAAACTTCACGCTAATCTGTACATTTAGAGCAAACCTGGTTTCAGAATGTATGGCCGACTTTACCTCAATTTTTATATCCTAGCAACAAATCCTCACCTAAAAGGAGAAAATTCGTCCAACACTATCTAATGCAAATAGCTTATAAAAGCCTCACGAATTCTTAAAATGTACACACGTCGGAAGGACAGCACATCATAGGCCCACATAAAAAGCTAGCCTAGGTAACTACGGTTATTATAAAGACTTTAATTTCTTTTACCCACATATGCAAATTATTTTGTATATCAATCTTTCCCAAGTTATTTTTTAAATTATTTTTCATTAAGTATTTATTGAGTTAAATGAAAACAAACTTCGATTAATAAAAACGACTTGCATAAAAACATTTAAAATTATAGCGGCAAACGCCTTTTCAAGTAAACGATCATATAAATAGTTTTGACTACGTCAACAATACTCAATTTTGAGAA
>JABUQX010048254.1:60000-66066 GCA_015478945.1 Trachelipus rathkii
ATAGCTATTATACCGTTTACTTAATTACTTCCTTGCTCTTGTAAACAAACATTGTGCGATTTATTATGCCAGCATCTTATTAGCTTTTGCTTCCCAACATTGATTAGCTACTTTCAATTACTGCTTATAATCACACCTAAATCCTTTTCTTGGTCCACAGACTCAAGCAATCCCCATTTATAATTCGTAGTTAAAACTTTTATTTGAGTAACCTGGTGAAGAACCTTAACATTTTTTACTATTACTACGCATTTTGCCACTTCTGTGCCCACACAACAGTCGAATTTTTATTCAGCCCATTTTTATCTTTTGCAATCATCTCAAGCGCTTCTGATGTTGGCTACTTTAGTTCTTTCCTGCATATTAGTCGCTATGCAATTTAAGTCCCTGGTCTAATCTTTTTTATATATATGAGGAACAACTAGTGGCCCCAGCCTGAACCTGTGGGACATCACTCTTCACTATTTCCATGATGATCCATTTATTTTAGTTGTACACACTGTTTTCTATATCGCAACCACTCTTTAATCCAACCATGTACCACTCACCTATACCACATTGCAATAACTTTTTAATCAGCCTTATGTGGGGAAACTTATCAAAAGCTTTTACAAAAGTCTAAAATACAATATCAACTGGGATCTCCTTTGTCAATGCAGTCAGTAATGTATTCCATAAATTCTAAAAGGTTTGATTGACATGACCTACTCTTTCGAAACCGTGCTGGGAGTCTACAATACCTTGTTATCTTCTAAATATTTCTCTATATGACCTGTCAGTAACTTTTCCAGAACCTTTTACAACAGAGATGTTAAAGCTAACTTGGCCTATAATTTCCCAATCTTCCTTACTACCTTTCTTATAAACAGGAACAAGATATGCTGATGTGCAGTCATCTGGTACCTCACACCAGAATGTTATAGATCGACTTAAAAAATCAAAATACAGTGCCTTTGCAATGCTTGTACTACCCTCTTTCAGAATTCTACCATATATCCATCAGGCCCTGCAGCTTTACATGCGGATCAATATGGTCTAATAACCGTTTAATATCTCTTTTACATCAAATTCAAAATTCTGTAAGTATTTGTTACAAGCATACAAGCACTATTAGTCTCCAAACTATTATCAATCTTTCCTCTGTAAACACATGAAGCAAAATAAGCATTTGAAAATGTTGACCAACTCCTTATCTGAACTCACTAAATTTTCATCAATTTTATTGGAAAATTGTCCTAAATCTTACCTAAAAATTGTTCTAAAAAAAAAAAAATTTCTTCGGGTTCTTATTGCTAATTCCTTGCTAAATTAATTTCTGCCTTTCTCTTTGCCTTTCTTATTTGACTGGTTAAATTCGTTTCTATTTTTCCTATAATTTCTAAATCATCTTCCTATTACTACCCTTGAATATTTTAAAACATCTCTTTTTCATTAATTTTATCTCTTATATCTCTTATTTCACCAAACAGGTTTTCTCTTCGCCACCCTAATGGGTTTATCTTTAAAAAACATACTGACTGATTATTCATTAAAATTTGCTTAAAATGTTCCACATGATAAAACAGTTTTTGGTCTTTAAACTCTTGTAATCCCAGTCATTATTATACTAAGCATGTCTCGAATTTGGTAAAATCACCATTTCGGAAATCTAAGATTCTTCCTTATTAACTTGCATATTTGGGCCAGATTCACATTCATATATCAAATCTAATAATATTTATGGTTCACTTAAGTCTAAATTTCTCCTCACTCTACCTCAGCCACCATACTTTTATCTGTTCAGTTAATATTAAGTCTCGAATAGTGCAAATCCAGTCTTGTGGGTTCATGGCCATCTGGCTCAAAAGTATTAGTATACAATTATAAATACTGAACTACTATGGTCTGTATGAAAAAAGGATGACAACTGATGCCGGAAATTAAAATCACATTATGACTATTAACCTTTTTCTTTACTGTGGCATGCTGCTGCAATTTCTTTGACAATTTTTCTGAGTCTATTCTTAGACTCTGGCCAGTGAGGGTCTATAAAATTGCCATTATTCTTATGATTATTGAACATAGGATATCACCATACTGATTCAAATATCATGATTAGTTTTAAAGTCAGTCTTAATACAGATTGAATATTGCTTTTATATAAGCGCCACACCCCACCCTTCTTTTTCTTCTACGCTGGTATAAATAAAGTGAACATATCCGTCTATTCATATTCCTGACGGAGTCACCAGTATAATTCTTCATTAACCCCTGCCTCAGTTATGCAAATAATGTCAGGATTCTCTTATGGTATAATTAATCAGCTCATCTTTTTTATTTCTAAGATCTATGAGCATTTGTGTTAAAACATTCCTTTTATATTCGAAATGCTGCTATTTTTATTGCTATCATCCTTATTTAAGCCTGTAACACTAGTTTTATTTATATCGCCACTATTACCGTTACCATATTATTCGTATCCAGGTTTAGCCCATCACCCCCAACTTTACCTAGTTTTTTGCTAAACAGTCTCCAAACTGGTGCTGAAAAGACCCCCAAACACCTTTTACGACTACGTGAACTCCAATCGCCGCAAAAGATCTTTTATCCCAGAAATCTCTCACAAATCAAGAACTAATACTATTTCTGAAAAACATAATTCCTAATTCTTTCATTGATACACCTAAAGCCCTATCCGCCATTCCTGAACTGACCTACCTAGGTAAAATCCCCAGAAATATGCCACCTTCTTCCACTAGCTTTTTCTTCTTCTGAATCAATCTGCTATAATCTGCTATTAATTCTTCTGACCCTCTATGTCCTATATCATTTGTACCCACATGCACAATTCACATCTGAATCAACAATTGTAGAATCAATCTCTCTATCTATCCTATCCACGATATCACTACTCTGGCACCTGGATAACATACTCTCAATCGTTTCTTTTTTATTCTTACTTTGAAAAGTCTCCTATCTAGGTATCCTATCATAGAGTCTCCAATTAACAGCAATTTATCAGTTTTCCCTTTAGAAAAATCAACATACCACTTGGCCCTCTCTGATCGCCCCATCTGGAAGGACAGTCGAACCTGTTTTACTGCGGGCACAGCTGATTGACTTCCGGCCTCATCTTTAAAACTATTATCTTAGTATCCTACAACTCATATATTTCATCTGGCAGACCTATTTTCAAACTACTTTATCCTTTTCCCCTTCATCTTCCTGCTAGGTGAATCACTAATTCCTGTCTACCCTATATCCCGCTCCCTCCTCGCCTCGACTATCCCTTCACTAACTTTTTTCTTGACACTTCCTCCTTTCTTCTCAACTCAAATACAACTTTCTTTCAATTCATTCATATCTATCACTCAGTCTTGCCAATCTTCTTCCTTTAGCAAACACATTTCTCTGAATTCACAACACAAGCAGGCAGTTATTCAATATTCCACCTCTCACAGAGTCCACGTCTATCACACAGAGGCATACATACTTTAATTATTATCAACTTTACTACCTTGTACCTACAACTTACCAACTACAGTTTAAATTTCGCTAAAGCCTAAAAGAAATAAACTTAATATCTTTAAAAACAAGTTAAAATTTTATTGTTATGTTAAATATGGCTAAAGCCTAAAAAGAAATAAAAAACTAATTCTATTAAAAACAAGTTTAAAAGTTTGACAAGCTTATAATCTAGTTAGCCTGGCACAGGGTATATTAAAAATAATTAATTAATTAATTGTTTTTTTTTTTTTTTTTTTTTATAAGGTAGGCCTAACACTAATCTGACTTTTTAGAAAATCAATTCTCAACATAATTTACCTATATCGTTAAAGCCCATCATCAAATTAATGACTTAAAACAAGCGAATATAGTTATAGCTTAGGCCTCCCCCCCATAGGCTAAGTCTATATAAAAAATTATTAAATAGGCTTACACTTTAGTTTATGCCTCTGGTAAACTTAATTTACATTAATTACCACAAATTAACTATGACTTTTCTGAAGATTACAGCTAATCACTAAAACTATTACTATTTCTAAGCATCATCAAATCACATAGAATATACAGGAAATCTCTTCTACCTAGCTATTGGGTTAACTATAAACACTGACTGAGTCCATACTCAACTCAAATTAATTATAACAAAATAATTTCCCTAAATAAGTACACAAATTTCTAAAATACACAGTTAGATACACAACACTAATTTGTTAATTTGTGATGTGGAGTTGAAAGAACATATTCAAGGACAGAAGACTCCAGTCTGGCACGTCTCCGATGATTCAAAATGAAATCATCAATTTGTTTGGAATTATTCATTAAAAAACATGATTGTCGCGGTTGGCAAAATTTTTTTTGTATCTACTCCCATATTGGCAGATGAAACTGCGGATTTGTTCAGGCAAGACACAATTATTCTTAGCATTAAGGTTTTTCGATCTTGAAAAAATGACTGTTCGAGAAATTTCTGGGGTTTGAAGTTCTTGAACCATTGCAAAAAGAGTTGATTTGTTTTAGAAAAAGGTTTGGAAGCGAGTCATGCGATTGGTCAGGTTACGCAGTCTGCAGAGAAGTGCAGGATAAAACCAATAGGTTTCCAAAAGAAACTGCCGGGAAAAAATATGAAAAAATTATTATTTTTTACTGTGTGTAAGCCATCGGCTTAATTTTGGTCATTAACGGACCTAAACATTATTCCAGAAATTTGAAATACTATGCTACAATAAAAGACAAAACTTTTTTCAGAGACTCACACTAAAAAGAAAATACATTCCCAACTTGCTTACTTTGTGAAACCGTTGGACTCAAAAAATATCATAGTAATGCTATTTTCCATACAAATATGATAATTATTGTTGAAGGCGACAATCAAACAAGAAAACAGCTTTCTATTATACTGTTCGCAACAGACCTATTTCATTATTACATCTTCTGTTATAACAAAATATTTTGCTTTAGTTGAACACGTGGCTAACATTATCAAACAAAAAATATTTACCCTAAGCAGTACTCTGATCATATCCAACAGAATTTTGAAGGTTGTCAAGACCAAATGCAAAACTGAACTGATCAAATAATTGCTTATCTGCTCTTATCCGCCATGTTATTACTGCTGAGTTCTTTAGTAGAACTTAAGGAACACCTAGAAAGTACAAATTCTCAACAACATTAAAGCAAATCATCCTGGCTGAAACTTCTGCTGGAATATTGGAACGCTGTCTGACTTAGTGCCTTATCTTGACTCACTATCATCCTCTTTAGAGACTAGATTTTCAGAAAAGCAACGTGCCAGAGTTTATCTTTTTCATTTGCTCCGTTTTATGTTAGGCGCTCCCATAGGCAGTTTGCGTGAGGGAAAGTAAAATGTTTTTCAGTTTTATGATCTTGATGTCAAAAAAATTCATACCGAAAATGACTTTATGGTATATACCTTGTGGCTGGATAAAAAATGGATAAGCAAAAGTTGAAAGACTTGGGACTTTACTGAAAGTTATTTAAAGGAAGCCGAACCCCTTTTCGTCCCTCAAATCAGAAAACCTGTCTATAATTGCAATTGGCTACGTGATTCAATCCAGTACCATTGAAGTCTTTCAGCACTCCGCGAAGCAGCAAAGACTGGCTTAAGAAAACAATGAAGAAGACACAGCTTAATGGACTATGATAGGATGAATATTCCATAAAAATTTAGTAAGTGAAAAAATGAACGAAATTGGAAGCAAAAATGTAATTGTAAATTCGCTCTTAATCCAAGCGCGTTAATGCTAGTTAGATTTAACATATTAGTTTACACTCAGGACTCAGTTTAGCGCACACCACCATAATATTACTTACGTTTCTCAAATAGGTATTTTATAAAGGAACTTTAATGACACCAATATTTTTAAATTCTGAATTGATAACCTGTTATTTTTATTATTTCTATAAAGAAGTAACTTTTTTATCCTGTGATATAACCCATAAGTTAAATCTTACACACCTACACACACACCACACACACACACACCACACACACACAAACACACACACACACACACACAACAACACACATATATATTATATTATATTATATATATATATATA
>JABUQX010048256.1:0-20000 GCA_015478945.1 Trachelipus rathkii
TGAGGAAATCTCCTTCATAAGCAAAACATGGTCACATGAAATGCACAAACCTAAGAATTTCATGTCAAGCATTGTCAGAAAGGACTTAAGGATAAGGGCTTACAAAAGACGCACCAGATATTTAGTCATAGATGCCCTAAAGAAAGGTATGAGAGAGGTCTAAATGCCTGATGGCTGAGTACGAGCATGATTGCCACAGAAAAATTCTTTACAAACAAATCTTTAGTGTGAAAGAATAAACAAAATAATATGGTGCATGCTACAACATTTAAGGAAGTAGAAGAAATCGTACCACATGTCCAAAGAGGTCATCATCCTGTTTCTGTGATGGTTTGGTGGGAAGCAAGTCACGATGGAGTCACAAACATCAATTTTTGTGAGAAAGGTGATCTAAAACATCAGCAGCAATGTACCACCAAAAATTGTGGAGGGTGTGATAAAAATACTAGGTCAGACCCTCTTCTAAAATAAACCATGGAATTTTCAACAGGACTCAACACTGGCACATAAAGCAAGGGCTACTCGAGCCTGTCTCAGGGCCAATGTTTCCAATTTTCTGATGGTTCACGATCTACTGAATGGCAGCCCTGATCTTAATCCTTTTAATTACAAATGACAGGTAGTTTTACAGTGCATGGTTTGCTCAAGATGACACAGAAATATTGGTTCTTTAAGGGAAACCTTAACTGTTCATTGAAGAACTTTCCCTTGGAGGTCATGCAAATTGCAATAGACGACTGGGCCAAAAGACTTGCGGCTTGTGTTAAGGCAAAAGTCATTTTCAATGACTATATTGTATTTATTGCATTAATAATGATTGAAGATTATATTGTTTCGGTATTATATTGAGCTGATTTTTTCCATTATTTGTGTGTAAAAGTATTTCTGGGAGACCTTCGTATATGTATATATGAAATAAATAATCAGAATTTTAATGAAAAAATTTTCATTTCCTTATATAGGAAGATCTGGCCAGAGGAATGGTATTGAAAATGTTACGCATGATCAGAAACTAGAGCTTTTATAAATTCTCCAGTTAACTGAAATAATTGTTTACAGTTATTATAATAATAAGAATAATAATAATAATAATAATAATAATAATATAATGAATAATAATAGATAATATAGATACATGCTAAAGATATCCACAAGAGGTAAAACACATAATTCTTGTTCAAAGATTTGACCATGGCTTCTAAAATCTTCTTCGCTATCTAAGAGTTCATCCTTACTTCAATTTCACTTTTAATATGCATTCATCAACTCAAATTTACTTCTCTCTATAAGTATTTTTAATAATGATAATAATATTTTCCTGCTTTATAAAAAAGATTTAAAAAATTGTAGTTATTTTTAAAAGCCTTAAATCTTTTTAAATTAGTTTATGTAGCCCGAAGGTCAGAGGTTACAGAAACCAAGAAAATAAAGTTAGAATAAAATTACCCAAGTTTACTAGGTCATCCTCTGACAGAGGTTTGTTAAGTGAAAACTACATCCCAACCATCAAGAGTATTAATGTTCACTAATTTGTTACTTTTTAAAAAAAAATTTTCTTAAAGAAATCTAATTTTTTTCGTAAGATTATAATTTTTTGAATTTTACTTGGTTAATTAGTTAAGTCACTGTCTGGATAAAAGCCACGTGGAAGACTTATTCTAGATCTGAAGCCTTACCAACGAAAAAAGTATAAGAAATGATTTTCACTTAAACTTTTTTATATTATTGACTTCTTATTTTATTTCACAGGCATAACAAAGATATGGTTATTTTTTTTAATAGTGATTAAATTGATTGATTGATTTTAGAGCGTCGTGCGCTAGCGATTGTTTCTATCTAGTGCAAGATTGCGCGCTAGAAAATGAATAATCCCAAAAACATTTACATTGGGCAAATTTTTTTGAGTGGCAATTTTGCCAACCGTTAACAACTTTACAAATATGGCGTTTCTCGCCATATATATATTCGTAATTATTACGAAGTATTCACATCAAAAATACAAAATTAATTTTATAAACAAAATTATTTAATGAGATCCAATAAGTTTGCATATATATATAGTATATATATCTATAGGTATATATATATATATATATATATATATATATATATATATTATATATATATATAAATAGTGCAATTCTAATAATAACGGGGCAATTCGGTCCATGTGGGGCAATTCGGTCCACGTGGGGCAATTTGGTCCAGTGGCTCAAAATAGCCTATATGAAATGTAAGAATATTATCTGTAAAGATGGTAAATAATTAATGTATTTTAGTAAAATTGTTAATGTTTCCATGAAACCTTTAATTTAAGTCATTAATAATGAATTTTTTTCTTCTCCGACAAGTATAAAATCGGATAAGTATTTAGGCTTATTGCTTAAGAATCATGAGCAGGTCAAATATTGTACTCATTATGGAGCCCAAGATATAGGTACTTAAAAATAGTTTATTATAACCATAATGCAATCGTTTGGAGTCATTCAGGCAAGAGTATAAATATGTTTATTATAAAAATTGTAACATGGGGCAATTCGGTCCAGGTTTAAAAATTTGCGTGGGGCAATTTGGTCCACATTGAAATCATTATTATATTAAATTTTTTAATACTCTTTTAAAAAAAGATGCCGAAATATAATGTTTTAAAATGAATTTTTAAATTTTACAGCAAGATAGGTAGGTAAGTTTTTTCAGCTTAGGCCTAAGTGGTGTATTACTGTGGGAAGTTGGTTCACACTTACGCAAGAAGTAACACGGCGAGGATAAAGGGATACTCTGATGATGATGTTGCCAGACCCTTAAGCAGTTTTCGTTCTTGCATTGGTTTTTACGAAACGTTGTTAGGGAGAGACGTTAATTCAAGTGCTCATGTGGTTTTTATTCAGACAGGCACATATTAAAATAGATGGAGGGAATACTCTAATTCAATAAGTGCGCGCCCCCTGAGAACTTGACCGACGTTCTCAAACGCTAATTCAAGACTTAAGTCCTGCCTTAACGAAAAGAATAGATTATAATATCAAAGTTAAGAATGAATTTACCTTAAGATGTAACGATGTTGAATTTCACCTCCTAAATGACCCGAATATGGCAAGCCTAGGATTCTCCTAGCGGCAGGTATTAGTCACAGGGACCGCCTGCAATGTACCTTCCACAACCATATGATTTAATACAACTACTGATAGTGTTAACCTGATAATGAATCGATATTGTATTGAGGCGAATATTACGTACCTTATTAATAATGCTATGAGGATTTATTTTATCAGTTATTATGAGATATATTGTAGTTGTTAATATTAGAGAAAAACATTCAGATAAATATTTATATAATTTCAAATAATTTATAGCATAATTCACATAATTTTACTTTTCAGTCACGTTATATTGTGCTAATTATTGTTCGTAAGTTGATCGCGAAATCTGCAATGAAGGATATTTATTGATTTACAATGATCTTATGAAATTTCAATATAGTAAATCTTAATAATCAAAAGATAAACACTTTTGGCAACTTATATAGGATATAACTAATAGATATCCTACAAAATAATTTCAGATAATTTAATCCCTGATTAGTAAGCGTAGTTAGGAATAAGGTTTTATGTCCTTATCTTAAGAAACTGAGTAAGATAAATTCCAAGAGCAAAAGTATATCCTAAAATATAATTTCAGCCAAAAATAATAAATAGATTTCAGGAATTAAGAATAACTCCAAAACAAAATAAATCCAAGCATATAAAAATATGTCCAAAAATATAAATTAGGGACACAAAAGTATGTCCGCAAAATATAAAATTAGAAATCCAAGAAATAGTAAGTGCATTATACTGAACTCTGTTCTTGAATTTTTAGATTTCATTTCTAATGATTCAACGTTCTTCAAATTGCTTATATCATTCTCTGATTCTCTATTTGAGCTTTCAGAGTTATCTATTCAAAATGAATTATTATTATCATTTAAAGTAGAAAATACAAATTACAATATATCAAATGACTTAAACTTCCTGTTGATTAAACTCAGTAAAAACTTAATATACAAAGATTGATCTTCCCTTTTAATTAATGAACTATAGATTAGAATAGTATAATATAACATTTTAAGATATAGCTTTTTATTAAAGAAATAGATGCAGTAGACGCTACCCTGACAAGTAAGAGACTTGGCTGGGAGGGTTTATATTCGAGCCACAACTTCATTATTAGTATGAAGCAAATCCTGAGAGAAAAAAAAATTTCCTTTTGTCATTACTTTATATCAAAGAAAACAAAACGCAGTTAAATAGTTATAAGAAATATAAAATTGATCATGTATATAGTATTAATTTTGCATTTAACTAAAATCATATTATATAAGTAACTACATACCTGCAGATCTAATAAGGATACAATTTAAACTTGAATAAACAGATTTAACCGTCAACTTCCAGTAAACTTCAACAGAGATCAAAATTATTGCATAAAGCATATCATAAACTAACATATATTACAAAGAAAAAGTTTCTAATATTCTGCAAATAGATGAGATAAATAGTGTGATACTGCAATATAAAACTTTATACAAAAATAAACTCTTTAGTGCCACACCATACAGTAGATTATATATAATGTAACTTTTGTGCACATTAAAGAAATCAATGAAGAAGTCATAAATTGAAATATAATATATCAAAAAAAAATATACTATGGTGTCATAACCTCAACTACCTTTTACTTACACACTTTCAAATACCATGTATCAGGAAACGGCTCCAATTTTCCAGCAAACAAAACAATTATTTGTATAAATACTAAAACATTTTTATATACAACAAGTATAAAAGTTCTTATCGAAATAAATGTTATAATACAATTTATATTAAAAAATGACATTTATTTGTAGACATGATCCCCCTTACATCCCCCCGCACTAAATCTATGCCCCCACTACTAATCTATCATAATGATTCTCATGGAGGCAGAGATCTAGTCGGAGCGATGATAAAGAACCTACCAACATAAATCATACTGGACAATTTCATTTTTTTGTAAAAATTATTATATGACTAATATATATTTATAACATTACGAATGTAAAAATATTTTTGTAAATTTTCATTAATGATTAAGTCGCTTTTATTCCCTAAGTTCAAATGCAATGGACAATATTATGAACTTTATAAAAATATACTTTGACATAAAATCTGATATGAGACAATGAGATATAATTATTATTTTATTTCTGTTAATATTATAATAAATCAAAATGGATAAGGTTTTTGTTTTTTAATATTATTTTTCTATTTGTTTATTCTTAATGGATAAAGGATTAATCAAGTATTTCTTTATTTTTCTACTTTTAAGGCACAATGAATAAAATTTATAACAAAATTCCTATGAGTAAATCACAATGATTACAATATTAACAATATTATGATAAAGTAAATTAAAGTTTTTATCTTTTTCAATGTTTACTTAAAATATTTCTAGATTATAAGTCAGAATGGTTATATTTTTTTTTTTCTAGTTAATTGTGTTAATAAATTCATAAGGACATTTGGACATTTTATTTTCCATTTTTCTTTTTATTGTCAAATTTAAGACGAGCTCTGGTGAGAACATACTAAGTTGACTACTCTCTCTTCCTCATTCAACAGCATATGGAAATCCTCAAAAAACTTTCGTCGTTGTGATTCAGATAATTCCATATAAGATACATTTAAAAGTGCTAGTTGAATGTATGAGCGGATTTTTGCGTGATGGGTCTCGTTTGGTGGTGTGTGGGACACCGGTACATTTGAAGCTGCAGCAGTCCAACCATGGGTATTTGAGATTCTTGACCCCGTAAACGCTGTTGATACATTCCATGTATTTGTTGCATTTTGAACGCGCCTTGGAATGTACTCTTGGACTGGTATAAAAGGTGATTGTTGCTCTTGAGGTGGTTCTTCGGAAACTCTGCCTGAGTCAGCCTCAAAAGAAGATTGAGATGTGTGAGGGAAGGAGTCCTCTGACATCGGTGGCAAAGAGGATAAACCCGAATTAGGTCGTGAACTGGAAGCAGAGATAGGAGAAGGGGCTTCCCCCATTTGTAGTTCCATAGGAGTTAGTTCTGAAGAAGTAGAGGGTTGTGGTTCATACACTCCAGATGTTCTTTCAGCGATAACCCTATCTCTTTCCACACTTGTAAGTCGACGTTTAGAATTTGCAGTAGCCTGTGGCAATGTACGGGTTAAGGTATTTCGTTTCAGAATGAAAAATCCTTTGAACTTTTCCATAAATTGCATAAGAAATAGGTGATTGGCATGGAGTCCATCAGGGATTAAAGGTGAATTCAAATACATGGAGATTTTCTTCAGGAAGGCTGAATGGGGAGTTCTTTGATGATTTTCAGTATTGTGCTTCCCTGTCCAATAAAACTGGTTTAATACATGGTTTCCACGTAGACAAATTTTGTTGGTCCAATTATATTTTTCAAAAGCTAAGTCCTCGAATTTATTAAAGCTATAAATAGCATGTCTCCTCATTGAATAAGGATTCATTAGCGGATCTTTACCAAGGAAGTCTTGGTAAGAATTACCCCAAGCGCGGATAATACGGGCTTGGTTGAAGGTGTACATGTCCTTTACCGCGGGGATCATCAAATAGACCCGAGCGAAAGGATTGCATCCCTCTGCGTATGTTGTGATCTGTTCCATGATCTGTGGAATCTCGTTGATAGAAAAATCGGGGACGGGGGCAAAGACTGTGGTACTCTTGTACCCATTTGATATGGTTTTTCGTCTCCATGCCAGAGGTGTGAGAGCCCATATCACGAGAAAATCTGTTTTGCGGGTCATCAATTTTTTAACCCTGGGCAAACATTCATGTAACCTCCGCCCCGATTGTAAATCTACTTCTACTTGTAGGTGGTATTGGTCTAATAATAGCTGCTTATTGCGTTCAAATATGGCCAATTCACTGGCCCCAATCATCAACAGTGATGGCATGCTGAAAAACATCATAAGTTATGATCAGTGCCTGAACTTTAATTCTGAATCCTAACACCAAATTTATTGGGACAATTTACTCGAACAAATGTAGGACTCTAAATTAAAATTTTAATTGAAATGTAAATCAAAGAATTTTAAAAGAACTTTAAATAGAAAAACGTTAAATGAAAATTTAAATTAAATTCAAATATTTTTATTCAAATGTTAAATTATTGAAATTTAATAATTTTACTCCAATACAAGATTTAAAAGAATTTAACAAGACAGAGGGAGCTGGAAAGAAGTTAAATGAAAATTTAAATTAAATGTAAATTTATTTATTTTTTTTTTTTTTTTTTTTTTTTTTTTTTTTTTTTTTTTTTTTTTTTTTTTTTTTTTTTTTTAATTAAATAATTAAAACTAATGACTTGAGATTTTGAATTAAAAATCGTCAGTTAAAAATTCTAGGTTTATTTTTTGTGGGTGATTCTACGTTATATTATACATAGTGTGCTGATTTTAAGTTAAGTGAAGTTAAATAATTATTTACCCAATTTGCTGATATATATCTTTTAAATTTGTCTAATAGTGATGTAGTGATGAAACTTTTCTTAGCAATTTGGTAATAACACAAAAGAAGCGGTGTTGTCTTTTTAACAAACAAGTGCAATTTCTGGAGAAGTGAGTGTCATGTTTTTAGAAGCGAGAAAACAAAAGAATTTTACTCTATTTTCTGGAAAAGAAGTACAGTAGGAGAGTTACATGAGGGATAGCGTGAGACAGGATAGGGTAGGAAAGGAAAGATCTATTAAACAGTCTGATAGGCTGGCTTCCATTAATGAAATTTGGTATCATCTAAGTCAGGTCCAACATACCACACATCAGAGTTGCTAGTGCTTCCCATTTGTAAGAGCATGAGCTCACCCTAATTAACCCTATCCATATTTTACTCCACCTAACCATTACTCGACCTACCTACTTAACTAATAACACAAAATCTGTATGAATAAACTATTAAGAAGAAAAATCAGTAAAGTTCTAAACAAATGACAAAATCAATTAATAAACTCGTAAAAGCGTACGTCAATCCAGTGTCTTTTTGACTTGAACTATTTGTTTCCGGTAAATATAATCATTGTCGACTATAATATCCCATTAATAAAATCTGAAAGAATCCAAATGCTCTTCAATTAATGAATAAAATCTTTATAGTAGAAATAGTATTAAGATTAATAATGAATAAAATCTTTGATCTCAAATGAATTAATGAATAAAATCTAAAATTGGCAATAGACAGTACATCCCAAACGAGAGAAATTAATGAATAAAATCTAAAATTCTGCAAGAACAACATCCAACTCATTTGGCTGTCTATCCCATATAACTACTACAAATTACTGAATAAAACTTGATTTTTTTTTTTTTTTTTTTTTTTTTTTTACTCCCCATTTGGTTGTTTCCCAATGGGTTTTAAACAATTGTAATGGACACCTCCAAGACATTGCAAATTATATCTCTGATGGTTCTTGTACTTTTCTCCATGAATAATAGAATATTGATCACTGTAGTAGATTGCAACACAGACTTGGTGAATGTCACAAAATACGTCGATGACTTCTGGTACAGGCATTTGACCTGGAAACCCCAATAAACGGATTAATTTTTGTATCTTTTTACCTTGAAGATATTTCTGTGAGTGTTTTTTAAGAACATCTGCTATCGAAGATCTAATATCCAAATGACGGCTAGTTTCGCCATATAGACAAATGGAAAAACATTTGTATAATGCATCACCACCTCCAGCCACCTCTATGACAGAATACCCCTCGGGAGTTGATGCGTTAGGATCACAGGTATTCTCCAGGTTCTCCACATCCGTGCACGTATTAAGGGGAGAGCGGGAGAGAGCATCAGCTACCACGTTATTCTTCCCTGCAATGTATCTAATCTCAAAATCAAATCCATTGAGTTCTTCCATGGTACGAGCAAGTCGTCCATCAACCAGACTCATGTTTTGCAGGTAGATCAGAGGCATGTGATCAGTGTATATGATAAATTTGATTCCCCGCAGGAACGGCCGTAATGACTTAACCGCCCATCGTAATGCGGTCAATTCTTTATCTATCACTCCATAATTTTTTTGAGCCCCATTGAAGGACATGGAGATGAAAGCAATGGGCTTCCTTTCCTTATCCTGTATCTGAGACAGGCACGCCCCCGCGCCAATATCAGACGCGTCCACATGTAATTCCAGGGGTGGCCCACTAGGGTCATAATTTGGGAATCCCAACAGGCGCGGGTGTACCAGGGCTTTCTTTAATTCCTCGAATGCCTGCTGACATTCAAGAGTCCACTTTATGGTCTTACCGCCGATTTGACTTGATAAAGGCCTTGCTTATCTGTGAGCAATTTGGGATGTGCCTCCTGTAAAAGTTGATCATCCCGAGGAATTGTCTGAGGTGTTTCACAGTCGAGGGGATAGGAAAGTCCAATGCCCCCTTTATGTTCTTTTCTAAGGGTAATATACCTTTACTTGAAATATTATGGCCCAGAAACTCGACCTCCGTCCTGCATAACCGTGTCTTGCTGGGCTTCAACTTATATCCATGAGTCTCTAATGCTGCTAAAACTTGATTGAGGGTTTCAAGATGCTCTTCAAAGGTCTGACCAAGCACTATAATGTCATCAAGGTAGACCATTACCTTGGACCATGGTAATTCCGCTAGTGCCACCATCATTCCTCGTTGAAAAGTAGCCGGACCATTCTTAACCCCAAATGGCATCTTGAGATATTCATACTGAGCAAATGGGGTAGAGAATGCCGTTTTTTCTATGCTTTCTGATTCCATCAACACTTGATAGTACCCCCTAGCCAGATCTATAGTGGAGAAAAACTTATGTCCATACATATTGTAGATCATATCTGTGGTGAGGTTAGGGAGCGGGAAGGAATCCGTCTTGGTAATGTTGTTGAGTTTCCGGTGTCGATACAAGTCTAAGCGAGTGCATCGATACTGTGATATTCGGACTCAGCTGGAACCACGCAGCGTATAGTATTAGGAGTAGACTTTTCTTATTTTCTGCAGCACCTGAAGTTTTAATATTCTTTCTAGTGACGCGAGTATCATCTTAACATTAGCACTCCACTTCATCGATCTCTGCTTATTATGTGAGCTAATGCGACCTCTGAACAAAGAACTCGCACCTGTGCACTCCTGGCGCAACTCGGTATCTGACGCTAATCTCGTAATGATATCTCACTCTACCTTGTTCGCGCGCAGTTCCTCATCTTCTTCCAGCTCTCTCACATACTCGGAGCTGTGGAGCTGAATATCTATCGTATGGTGTTCATGTCTCTCTCACTCATTCAGCTCGTATGTGTGCCCTCACTACGATACGCTCACCCACATGCCTTGGATCCACATACGTGTATACACTCGCGTCTTATATGTATCACCTGTCATACTCTCTTGATCTTCTTGTGAAAATGTTAGATGTATATTACTCAGCTAGTTTTTTATTTCCATATAAGTTCTCTATCATCTTTACTAAACTTGCTCCGCTACGGATGTCTCATACACCAGATTGTACTCTTGTTGTTCTTGTATTTTTACTAGTGGATCAGTCTCTCCATATCTAATGTTCTAAACTCTGGCTGAGTAGTAATTCTATACCTCTTCTGCTACTGCGCTTGGTAAATTTTTGTGTTTATATAACAGCTATATTATATCCTCTGCACGCTCGCTCACCACTGTATCCTTTCCCTCCTAATATTACACAGCTCGTTTTTTCTTTCTTGTTAGAGATAGCTCTTAATTATTCGACTTGTTACTTTTTGTGTGCGCTCCGTCTCGCGTATCTACATATCTCCTAATTATTCTCACTTCTATACCTCATCTCTCGAGTACATGGCATGTGCATTACTCACTCGCATAACTCTTTTTTCTTCTCTCGCTCCGTCTTCATAAACTCACGCCAAAAACCTAGACATATTCTTCCTCTCCTTTCTCCTGTATATAATTCATTGAATTACTATTGTACATATTAACTGATATACACGCATATATTTCGTTCACGAGGCACATATATCACAGAAAAGATTGTTTCCAGTATATCGCACGCTGAACCACATATGGATCAGATCTTAAAGCAGTAGTGTGATACATATCTCATTACTTACTTTATCTCTAACACGCTTGTCGTCTCGTCCTACCTCGCTGACTAGATGTGTTCTTCGTGCAATGAGCTCACTTATACATATCTCGCGGCAAACAAGTGTTTATGTGACACAACGACAATAGTGAGAGTATTTTGCGAAATCACTACAGAACCAAGAGGCAATCCTGCTGGTGGGCTATATGTAGCTCGTGGCCATAAGGAACTAAAAAAAAAACTACATATAGTGGGATAGGTAGGCTGAGTTATAGCACCAGTTATCAAATCATTCGGTAGTCTCATTTCATACAGAACTCGATAGGGAACTACAACATTCTGCGTTGTAAACCCAACTTTTTTAGCATTCCACTCATGCTGTTCTTTCCTCTCGCGATTTATAGACATTTTATTCTGTCCTTTCTTTTTGTATCTCATTTCTCCTCTGTTTCACATTGCACACTCCATCTGAGTAGTGGTTAGCGTCCGCCTAATTCTTTCTCTGATAAAGGAATACCACATAATTCTCCCTTATAAACAACACACTCTGTTTTCTTTATATATGCACTCTCTCTCATTTCATACACTCTATGTCTATATGCGTTCCTTATTTTCCATAATACTCACCCGCGCCTCTGAAGTCACTCATACACTCCAACGTCAATCCATTCGATTCTGCTGATATATATAACGACGAGACCATGCATTCTATCATTTCTATACGCTCTTCGCCTTTCCACTTCTGTTATTAACGCGCGTGATAGATACTCTTATACCCTGTACTACTCATATAGTATCTCAGTAAATAATTCCTAGTCATTCTTCCATAGATACTAGAGAGCTGTTTAATATGTGTATTGAACTCTTGAATTATATATTTAATTATCCTCTACTGAGCAATATAGATTTTATCCTCAAATTCACTATATCTCTAAACACCTGTGGATGAGCATCCTCCCACAGGTTGGCTCATTTCTGTGGAGTGTTTTCGTATATAACCGCATGTTATAATATGAGGAATTCGTTCCGCATCTCCACTCTGGTTCTCAACTCACTAGTCTTTCCGTCGCTTACACATCACATAGATACTCTCGGCCTCAAATTATATACTGTCGCTTTCTTGCTACACCATAGAGAGCATATAGGATCCACTAGATAATTTTTCTCTCTATTTGTCTGCTGCTTTGCGATTGCATCGTCAGTTTGTTTCTTTCACTCACATATCACTATACGAACGTATATATTTCTCTCTACTCATCTCCCTCGTCGCATATCTCTCTTTTACTTATATGCCTCAACTCTGATTGTGACACGCATGCTGAACACGCTTCACGCAGAAAACTATCCGAACTAGTTTAATTAATTTCTGTGGTCTATTCCTCATTTTGGGCATTATCCCTGCATGTTGACTCTGTCAAATACTACGGCTACACGATTTATCTATCTGAACATAATATATTATTATTTGAGAACCCTACGTTGCGGTGTAGATTGCCTCATTGCCACTCGATTAATATCAACTACTCTCTAACTTCACTCCTCCCTCCCACGTTTTTTCTTAGCAATGATGAACCTAGCAATCTCGTACCCAAAGTACTTAAATCAATCTTTCATAACGTGACACTTTCTTTTCTAGAATTCACAAATATCAACACAAATGTCATTCTCATCATACTTAATGGCATTTTCTGTTGGTCCGCTTCACATCTTAAATCACTCAGACTTATTAAGATCTATGATGTCTCCACATATCTGTTGTATTTACGTTTTCTCTATTTTTTACACTTCGTTGCTCAGCGCCAATCACTCACCTTTCTTCTCTCATTACTATCTCTATTCTAGGTCATTTCTTGTTCGGTTCATTCTCGTGATCTATCTTCTCATATATGCTAGAAGACCGCTTGTGATGTACGAGTCACACTCTCAGTTGTCTCTAAGTAACGTCTTCTACCATTCTTTTCGCGCCTTCACGTCTTTTTGCTTCTCACTCGTTTTACATCAGCAGAGTCAACATCTGTATTGTGTAATTACATGTACAAGATGTTCGCAGACTACGTTCCGGTTTTGTCGGGAGTTTTTTGGATTAGACCAAGAACTTATTATTGCACTTCTGTTTTAATCTACAGATTTATAGGCCGCTTCGAGCACGCTAAGGCGTCATAGCTCACTAGAGTAGATAGTCCCATAACTTTCATTCCTCTTTTATAAATTGATGATATCTATATGAATCACGTACTGCATAGTGAGTAGACTATATATAATGTGTTCAGGACATGATATTCTCTAAGTATATATATAGTTCCCATTATCTCCATGTCTTTCTCATAATGGGGTATTACGTTCTACTGTATTTGTCTGTTTCTACATGACCGCTGGGCTCTTGTAGGCATATATGACAACGTATTTGTCTACGTATCCGGAGAGAGTTATGTTCCTCGCAAGTCTATTCATTATACGAGACATTTTTTGTATGATTGCCATAGTTTGTTCGGACAAGCCAGTAGCGAGCAACATGCGTCGCCTTGTTTGCGCTCACCTTATGTTTAATAACAGGACAAGGACTAATAACTGTTCAAAACGGTATTACGTAGTTGATTATTCACACCATACTTTATTATTCTTTGATGTATATAACCATAGGTTGTTAAGGTAGATTTTAAGCTCTGAGATCTCAGATATTAAGCTATAGGGTCGATCAGTGCCATATATTTACTACACGCATCATAAATAGTATATACTCTACTAGCAAAGCCCTCTCGAGTTCTTCATATTAGTACTCTCATACTTCTGATTTGTTTGTCTATTTCTTCTCGCATCTTACATATTAGAGTATTGTGGGGACTTTGGTACATATAAATTTATCGGTTAATTTAAAGTAAATTTATCTCTTACGCTAGGAACAGAAAATGTTTAAACTCGTTAGAAATTCCTCTCTCTGTGATTCCTAGAATTCTATTATCTTCTTGATCTGCATTCCCTCGCTCGTTTACTAGTGTATATTTTAACCTGGGTCTATCTCGATACGGACTTTATTGGATTTTGCACTCTCTTGAGACTCTTTTGATACCTAGATACTGTAACTTCTGTAAACAACCAAAATCAAACTTCTCGTATATATTTCAATTACTAATTTACTAGGAATTGATATATTACTAATCGTATGTGTGAGCAAATCAATATATATTATTAGATCGATTTCGCGAAGAGCAAAATTATAATAGCATCGCGAACCTAGGTGATGAGGAGGATTAACAGTTCAATAATAAGGCACGCACGACTAAACATGATTTGTGCATGCTCGCCTGCAGCATCATCCATACTGTGATGACTTACGCATCCGTACTCACTGTTAATGGACGTGTAAAACACAAAAATCAACATACCTGCACTTTCGTATAGACTTATAAGCTATAGGAATCTAATCACTCACTGTACTATTAATCTCTAGCGCCAACTAATCAGATGAGCACTAAGAATCTCATACTAGTTATAACTTGTTGACTATATAAAATAGAACTATAAATAAGTGTGATAGTGCTTGTTCAACAATATCTATAGTGAATACCTATAAATCTCTACAATAGTGGTTGTTTCGTTGTCGGTGTTTTGGATAGATAGACACTCTTTAATAGTAGATAGTGTAGACGCACTTAGTTGACGAGATAGTTGTGTCATTATAAGATAGGGTTATTGTGGTGCCATACTACGTTCCCGTCCATGTTGGTGATTCCGGCGGATGCTTGCGATAAAATCGCTGAATGCTGCAACTCAACTGCGCGCTTAGATAGATTGTTCGTTATAGAATAGTTGTTTGTGTGATAAACATCTACTGGTAGTATATAGGTGCAACATAAGAAGGAGTACGTATTTAAATGCATATTTGAGATAATTCTCACACGTATCGATGATATTAAGAGCGTTAGGAACCAGCACTAGAATTGAGTGGGAACATCACACCGACCGCGCCAACCAGAAGTCTGCCGGAGCTTGTATGTTTGCGTGAGGGTATAAAAGAGTGCTTGCAAATTCCTGTCGATCATTGAGAGAGTTTTAGAACTAGTAATGTGCACACATTTATATATTGCGTGGATAATAATTTATAAGTTGATAGATATGGAAGTAATGAGATATTTGACGAGCTCTTGAATATGCCTCATATCGGTGGCATAGAATAAGTTATATAGACATCTAATCCCTCTTGATAGTATAGGTGGTATAATGTCCTCAATACTTAATCTTTGAACTCAATAGTATTTTATCAGTTTCCTACAACTATTCAATAATAAACTATAAACTGAGCTCTGATATATATTAATAAAGCTATTCTTATTCTAGACTCTCTATGAATAAAAGATGATAAATATGTAATATTATACTTAAACTCTCGCTTCTATAAATATATATATTATGATAGAACACTGTATATATAGAGATAATGTATTGACTGTGATTTTTATTTTAGTATTATTGATAAATATTGTATATTATTAAATAATAAAATTAGACTGGGTATATAGATTTACCCAAAATTTAGTCTGAGCAATATTACCTATGATATATACTAATAGGACTCTCAGGAGTTACGCTACTTAAAATAATATAAGAATAGAATAATTATATATAAGCTTAGTTTACTCACAAATAAGGTATTTATTTTAAGTATATAGATTAAAGTTAGAAAAAGTATTAAGTTTCAATTATGTCATCAGATTAAAAAAATTTAACTGAAAAATAATATTTTGAGTTATTTGATTTATTTATAAATTTTCCATTTAAAGTTTATTTTTAGATTGAAATTATTTGTCGAATTTATCTAGTTCTTATATGGTTAGCTCATTTCTCGAGATCACAATAGAAAAGCGGTCCCTGTTCGGTTAGGCGCCATACTTAAAATTAAACGTTTATGTTAGGTATAGAGAGTACGTTATAATATCTAAGTGCTACCATTATAGTGGTTATTAATTCAGACAGGCCATCATAATTTATTAATTAGATGGATGAGGAATAATCTATATATAATCAATAAGTGCGCTCAAGCCCTACTAGAAGAACTTATGAGAAACTCACATAGCGTTCTTACAATAACGCTAATTATAGATTTATATAGACTTTGAAAGTCCTGCTTAACGATATAGAATACGCTTATTTCCACTATATTTAGTACTAACTATGATAAATATTATTACCTTTTAAAATTTCTCTAATTATCTCAAACACATTCAGCTATCTCATATAAATATGACTACCTAGTAATTAATGGCATAGTATCCCTAATATGTAATTCTACTACTTAATATGCTTGTGACAAGGATTAATTATGAGTCAACCATAGGTGAACCCTATATATATATAACGAGCCTATTGCCTAAAATTGTATCACTATTACTAACAACCTATTAAGAGATTTAATAACTCAAATTAACTTTAGAGATTAATTAGATCCAACTACTGAATTGAAATTAGGGATAAAAAAATAATCGGATATTTTAATAAATTTTATTAAATTTTTCAAATATAATAATAGATGATTCAATGATAACTTCAGCAATTTAAAACATGACTATAGATAAATAATAATTAATAATTTTGACTCACAAGGAATATAACATTGACACTATACAAAATAATATTCTGAGCACCATACAATATCTGAAATGCTTGGGAGGTATTCACTATAATTATTTAATGTCTATAATTGAAAAGTATACAATATATATATATAATTATATATATACATATATTATAAAGCGGTAATATATACGCCAATAATACCGATATGTATGAATATAAATATGACGATGTATTAACTAGCAAAATTCATAGAAATACTGGAAGAATATAATTTATTTATTTATTTACACTCACCACTGATTATTATGACATATTTGCAATAGCAGCGGTTTAATCAACGCTAGTCAAGGTAAGACATAAACATATTTTTGGAAAGTATACTTATATATATAATAGTAATTATTATAGAACTAAGTAGATATCCTACAAAATATTCAGATCAATTTGATACCCTAAATTATATAAGATAGCTGTTATAGTAAGGATATAAAGCTTTATTGGAGTAATCTTATATCTTTAGAACTTGAATTAAGATAAATATCAATGATGCACCAGAAACATAATAATTTATTACAGAAGGTAAATTTATAAATCAATACATCAGGAATAAAAATAATTCCATATAAGTATATTAAAATCCTCAAAGCACATAAATAAAATAACTCCATACTCATAATAAATTAAATTCCAGTAACGCAAAAATATATAACGCTATAAATAGAAATAAAAAATATGTATAATAATCATATATATATATATATATATAAATATATATATATCTTTAAATTCTAATTTTTTATAGGCATTTCTAGTATTATTATATCATTATTCTAATCTTATCCATATTGAATTACTTAATTAATATTAGAGACTAATTAATTTTAAGTAATATATTCACTAAAGTATCTATATACTCAAATAAATGATTATAATTATTATAAAGTTAATAAAATAGACTACGTATAATTATATAATAACATTATGATGTGATTTTATAACATTCTATTAAGAATGTATAACAGTATTTAATATAGATAATTTGATTAATATGATCAGTACTAATTTATAAAAGTTAATTTAGAACTTAATATAATACTATATTAATTTAGATCTATTACTTTTAATTAAGAAACTAATTTAGATTTAGAATAAATTATATATATATATATATAACCATATCATCATATTTTCCGTTGTTATTACTCATGAAGGTCATTTACAGATTCATAGTTAATACTATGTAGAGAACTGCATAGACCTATCGCCTGCAAATGATAAGAGGGACCGAATCCTGGTGTCTCGAGCGTAGAGGTTTGACAAGTTATTCCGGTTCCAGATGCGTTCTGGTTTTTTCTACACCAGAGTTGACGTTAAAGTTAACACTATATACACCTATAAAATTTTTCCACATTATCATAGCTAATTATATATTCTTTAATAAACTAGGAAAACGAGATACTATTCTATATAAAACTCAGTAACTTAAGTTAGATATATATCACAAAATGAATTTATATAATTAGTATTAATTATATATTATCATTTAATTACTTAAATAATCATCTTTTTACATAAATAACTACAGTACCTGTAATAGAATCCAATTAATGGATATATTACATAATTATATAAAACTTGAATATAATTATATATATATATATATATTTTATAAGAATATATATTTATAAACTCAGTCATAACTTATATTCACAGTATAACTTCATAATGAAGATTATACAATAAAAATTAATGGAGTATAAATGTATCTGCTCACCTCGTGAGTGGTGAGACTACGAGTAATATCTATAAATCATATGTAATAATAATAGTTCTATAAATATTTATCTTAGCAATAGATGAAAAATAGTATTAGTGATATATATCATGCTAAATTAAATTAATATATATACATATTATAATATACAAAAATAATATAAATATCTTAATTATCAGATTCTCAACTACAAAATCCAGAAACTTTTGTGCACATATAAATAAATCATGAAAGTAGAAATCGAAATATAATTAATAAATTTTATAATAATGTTTTTTAAGAACCATTCCAAATACTTTTACTTACACCTTTTCCAATACATCAATACGTAAATAAGGACTGCACAATTCTTTATATCACATAAAACCACCATTTGTATAAATACTATAACATCTTCATATATACAAATAATGCATATAATGATGTATGATAAAATCCCAACAGATTTTTGAATACTCTTTATATTAAAAAATATGGTAAGGGGTTTGGTGGACAATTGATCCCCCTTACAATGTTAACTAGAAAACTATAACATCTACAGGAAAATAAATAATATTTTTGATTTTAGCAAGTAATTTCATCGATGAAACAAAAAAAAATAATTCTTTTTTTCTAATATTTATTAATAACACTTAATTAATAATCTTAGACTGCAAATATTGTAATTCTGATTTTGACCTTGAAACCGCTTAGTCTCGAGAGCAATAAGTTGCCAATACCAATTTTTTTTAACGCTTTGGAGAAAATATTATTTTTTCTATTTATATTTTTATATTTCGAGCCGACGGAGGCACAGAGGGGGGGACGAAGTCCCCCCGCTGTCGTCCCCCGGTAAGGAGCCGAGAACCCCGACTCTCTCCTCGTTCTTGTTTCCGTGGGATATTCTTTTAGTAAAAAAAGAAAAAAATTCAACATTTGGCAACTTTGCGCGCACCCTCCGACACTACAGCTTCTTCCTATTTTCAAAAATGTAAATTTTCCAATTTTTTTTGATAATTTTTAATTTTTAAAAGCAACATTTTTTTTAACTTTTTTTTAATTTCTGGGGTAAAAATGTCCTATATATATATATATAAATGAATATTTATTTTCGTTTTAGCTGTTATAAGTTTTTTAGTTACATGCCTGTCCTTTTCGGGATGCTGACCTATATATAATATATGTAATATATTATATAATATATATATATATATAGTGATATATATTATATATTATATATATAATATATATATATATATATATATAATAATATATCAGGGTTTGGGGTTCAAGTAACATTTTTTTCCAAGTACAAGTAGCAAAGTACTCTTGAATTGTTTCAAGTACAAGTACAAGTAACTCTAGAATTAGGGGTGTTCAGTCCAAAGAATGTACTTAAATCCAAGTACAAGTACAAGTACAATACTTTTATGAAAACTTGCATATATATATCTATATATATATATTTTTAATATATATATATTATATATATATATATTATATATATTATATATTATATATATATATATATATATATATTATATTATATATATATAATATATATATATTCA
>JABUQX010048256.1:25000-26803 GCA_015478945.1 Trachelipus rathkii
AGTCTGAATAGTTGTTTATATATATCTAAAAAACTATTAATGCTACAGTAAAACGGAATACATTGCTGGAATGCTGGTCCAAAGTTTGCCCTGGAAATGTAAAAAAAAAAAAAAAAAAAAAATTATATCTCAAAAACTACAATAGCTACAGCGAAAAGGAATACATTTTTGAATGTAAAAATAATAATAATAATAAAAAAATTATTGTTAATAATTATAGTAATATGATTAGAAGGCCTATTTAGAGACCTTTTATTGGTTTCTCGTTAAAATAAAGACTTTCTATTAAATTTTTTTTTACTAAAGAATAACCCAAGGGTATACCGCCCCGATGGCAGGAGTCGGGGTCTCTCGGCCTTCCGGGGAACTACGGGGTAGGATTATTTCCCCCCCTCCGGGGAGGGTCTCCGGAACCCCCGCTCTTTGGTATTTGGGTGTCGCGGGGGTTCCTCCGCCCCTCCCCTACGGGGTATGGAAATCGTCCCCCCTTCTGTTCCCCGTCGGCTCGAGCCCCCTATTTTGCCGTGTAATACCTTAAAAAATATTATTTTTTTACATTTTCCTATGTGAAATTTTACGAGGATTCCAAAAATGTATTCCTTTTCGCTGTAGCTATTGTAGTTTTTGAGATATATATATATATATATATTTTTTTTTTTTTTTACATTTTCTGGACCAGCATTGGACCAGCATTCCACCAATGTATTCCGTTTTACTGTAGCATTAATAGTTTTTAAGATACATATGACGGCTAATCCAGACGCTATATATATATATATATATATATATATATATATATATATATATATATATATATATATATATATATATATATATATATATATATATATATATATTGTATATATATATATATATATATATATATATATATATATATATATATATATATATATATATATATATATATATATATATATATATATATATATATATATAGCAGAGAGAGAGAGTATATATATATATATTATATATATATATAGAGTGTATGTATGTATATATGTATGTGTGTTTGTGTGAGTGTGCTTGTGTGCGCTCATATCAATTCAACTTGCATTGCTAGGCCTAAAAAGAAAGTTTAACATATACATGATATTAACACGTTTATTTTTATACTATGATATTAAAAAGAAGTCAACTTAAGGCATTTACTTCATTAAAAAAAGTAAAGGCTCTTTGAAATCGAATTTAAAACATACACTTTGCACACTGAGAATCGGATACTGGTACTGCAACCTGAAATAGCAAAAAATGTGTACACATACCCGCCAAAGCTGCAGGTAGAACAAAATAAGAAACAAGCAAGGAAACAGCTGCTCCAGCAACGGCTCCAATGTAGGAACCGCTTTTACTTTTAGGAGGAGGTGTTGGTACGTATATACGAGGTTTTCTCAGAATACTTCTTTTCATAAATCCGTCATTAAATCTGATGAAAATCACAACCACTATTCTGAAAAAGGGAGTAAGAATGTAGTCACCTTAATAAGTTCAGTTAGAAAGAGTTGCCAGTCAGCATATCCATAAGTAAAAAAAAAAAAAAATCAGACAATTATAATCTTTTCTGGAAATTTAAAACTCTCTCTTGCTCATTTTTGTATATATATATATATATATATATATATATATATATATATATATATATATATATTTATATATATATATACATATAATATATATATATATAGATATATATTGAAGATTAATTTAACGGGATAAGCATTTCACGATAAATGCGAAAACGGTTAAACACCCAAATTTCCAAAACTGAACGTATGTAATAATAAC
>JABUQX010048257.1:0-7500 GCA_015478945.1 Trachelipus rathkii
ATGGAGATCCAATTTTAATTTTTTCTGGAGTTATAAAAGATAAATTTAACTTTAGAAAATTTTGGTCAGGGTCAAAGGTCAGAGTTCAAAAAACTGTCATCTTGGCAAAAATTTTCCCAATTATATTTTTGAAACTCATTTGAAAGATCTTTCTCCTGAGCATTTTGGTACTAAAATCGTTCAGATTGGTCAATTCTGTCCAAAGTTATGACCTCTTAAAGGTTTAGGGCAGGGTTGGCACAAAAAGCCACTGGCTTTTTGGACTTTTGACCATGAAACTGGCTCTGGCTTTTTGGCTTTTTGATAATCCATAAATCAAAATTGGTTAATGAGCAAAATATTTATAAAAAAGTATTTTTCTTTAAATTTAAGTTAGATAATCTTTGCTTAATTAAGTGGAAATAAAGAAATGCAAATGAAAATTTTATTGTTACCAAAAATTCCTTAACATTAATAACAATTCAAGTAATTTTTTTGCTTAATAGAACATTAGGAATGAAAATTTTTTAATTTTTCATATAATGAAATTTATTAACATAATCTGCACTGTATTTTTTCATATTTTTTAAATATTTCCTTTTTAAATGCAAAAATGCCTATTAGTATTAGTAACTATTTTAATTAACATCTTAGATATCTGTACACTCTTACTAATTTTTCAGATTTATCTTTTCCTAATTTGTTTCTTAATTTTGACCAGATTATACCATAGGTACTAAAAAACCTCTCTATTGATCCTGAACTAGCAGGACAGCTTTGAAGATTTTTAACTAAGGTTATGAAATCAGCATTTAAATTATTCGATGATTCATTTCTTAGTTCCACCATGTCCCACCAATTTTTAGGTGATATTTCTTTTATATATGAATCTTCAAAAAAAATAACCTGCGAAAAGATTTACCATCTTTAATTCTATATTTGGTATAAGATGCCATATATGTAGGGTACCTTGAGAACAGCCATCCTTCAGCGTTTTCAATCATCTCATTCGATAATTTTTGTCCTGTGATAAGTTTGATAACACTTAAAAGTCAATCAAATGTACAATTTATAAATACCACTTGTATTTCACCATTATATTATATATATATATATATATATATATATATATATATATATATATATATATATATATATATATATATATATATATAAATAATATAAAATATATATATATATATATATATATATATATATATATATATATATATATATATATATATATATATATATATATATATATATATATTATATTGGGTGAGTAACATGTGCAAGAATATGGAAAGCAGTTATAGTCTTCTTAAATCTAGCTTGAATAATTTCATGGTAGTCTGAGATTTTTTCTTCCTGCAGCAGATTCAACCAGATATCAGTTGCATCAGCAATAAAACAATTATCTCTTTGTAACTGCAAATAATAAGAATTTAGTGTAGCTTTTGAATAATTTTTTAAGGATCTTTTAGTAAATAGTAAGTCTAACTAGTTTCCATATAATGTAATGATTCCTTGTTATTGGCTACCACAACTATGCAAATTTTTGTAATAATAATAATAGACCCTAAAGAGATGTTTTTGGCAAGAGGCCAGAAATTTTTATCAGAAGGAGAACCAAGAAGGGCATCACACTTCCTTTTAGTGTAAGAACGCTTGGCCAGTCAAATATCCCTGCATCGGATTCTCGGGCAGAGCGAAAATTAGTTAGAGTAATAAGAGAACGAGAGTTCTTCCAAGCCCTACGCAATGTTGCTACCCCGGATGGCAATGAGAACAAAAGAGCCACGAAACCATGGGATTATAGGGAGAAATGATTTAGTAAAGATCAAGAACGAACCCTGTTTATTCCATCCGTGATCACGGCCCTACCAGCAGAAGCAGGGGCGTTCTCCGGAAAAAAACATGATTCATTCCAGCGATAGTTTAAAACGACGCAATGCATCTCAATTAGCCCGATTAAAGTGCCAGAAAGTTCGCTTAGGGCATGGGGCGGAGATGCTGGAAATAAAGTTTTATATTTTAGAGCTACAAGATTGTGGTCAGAATTACCAATAGGAGAAAAATGGTGTATTTGTAGCGAGAAGGAGAAGTGGTGAAGCATAAATCAAGAGTGTTTAAGAATTGGTTAGGACGATCTGGGATGTGTGTAGGTTCTTAATCAACTGTTCCAGATCGTTGAGAATACTGAATGTTTTGGCCTCCTTCCTACCTGAATCAGTATGAGAGGAGCCCAACCACTCAGTGTGGTGCACGTTGAAAGTCCTTAGAGGATATATATATATAGAGCAGTATATTTATAGTATATAGCAGTTAGATAAATATATATATATATATATATATATATATATATATATATATATATATATATATATATATATATATATATGGGATATATATTATTTTTCCTCTCCCAGGAAGGATTCTTTCATCCTGTCAGCCGCGCAAGTATCTTTTCTCCAGACGTCCCTCTCCTGCACTGTTCCTCTTCTCTTTATTTGGTTGCTGACATCTTTCCAGAGAGAGTCCTCCACCGATTCCGCCCATCTCTTTTTCGGTCTTCCCCTCCCCTTGGTCTTCTGGCCTCTGGTGTCCATTCCCATCTTCTTTTCGCCATTCTCTCCTGCTCCATCCCCTCCACTCAGTCTCCCCACGTCCATCTTCAGTGTCATCTTCATCACCCCTATATCTTCTCTAATAATTTCATTCCTTATTTGTCTCTCCTACTTTTTCCAATCATAGTTCTTAATATCCTCATTCCGCCGCTTGTATTCTACTCTCCTCTTTTCTTCCCTTTTCCTAACCGTCACCTCCGTACAGCAGTGTCGGAGTCAGCATGCTGTTAAAAATCACTTTTTAACCTCTATTCCGATGTTTCTGTCTTTCATCATGGTGTATACCGCTTAGTTTATAACTAACTATACTTTTAGTCTAAGCTTTCGCGTAATCTCTTCCCACTTCCTCCTCCCCTCTGTTAAAACATCCTCCGAGATAATTGCAGGTATCATACCGCCTTCACCTCCTCCTCTCTCTCACCATCATTCTCATCCCTCCTCTCATTTCCTCCAGTTACTGTTAATATCTCTGTCTTCTGTATGTTCATCTTCATCCCTGCTTCCTCTAACTCCTCTGCAAACAACTCCACCACCTCTCGAATCGCCTCCTCTCTCTCGCTCCAACATGCCAGATCGTCCGCATATGCCATTATGTCCCCTTCAAATTCTCCCAGTCTCTCCCTCACTTTCCTTATTACCACGTCCAAATATAATATAAACAGCAGTGGCGATAAAACACTCCCCTGCTTCACTCCTGTTTTCACCTCAAACCATTTATCGTTCTCGCACTCAGTTCTAACATTACAGCTGCACTTGTCATACATACTTTCTATCTACTGCCTTCTTTAATCTACCCTTCACTCCATAATTCCTCCCCATAGCTCTCCAGAGGCAACGAATCCAGAATGCCTTTGCAGATCGATGAAGGCCACAAAGAATCTCTGCCATATTCCAGCATCTTCTCCGAGACCATTCTCAGTGTGAATAAGAGGTCCGGTCGTTCCTCTTCTCCCTTCTCTATACCCGTACTGTTCTTCTCCGAGTCTCGGCTCTACCTTCTCTCTCACCCTCCTCTCCAATATTCTTTTGTATAGTTTTTTTGTTATATATATATATATATATATATATATATATATATATATATATATATATATATATATATATATATATATATATATATATATATATATATATATATATATATATATATATATATATATATATATATATATTACAGATAGAGAGATGTGAACCCTATTTTCATAAAATTAAATTATCACTATAATTTAAGTTAGGAAATTACATAAAATTTTCAAATATTAAATGGTTAATATCTGACTAATAAAGGAAATTAAAATTCTCTCTTCTGAATATATTATGAAATTCAATTTCTTTTCTTCCTCTTTCTCTCCCACTCCCTCCCTCCCCTTCACTAGCAGTCTCTTTTTGTCCTTTTGGTCATCTTCGTTTCCTCATTTTTTTTTTTTTTTATGACACATGATCTTCGGCATTTGGGTGAATCATTTTGCTATGACCAGGGATGGGGAGTTGGAGTCGAGGAGTCGAGACTTTTTCGAGCAATTTGTGGTTTGTCTCGAATCCCGACTTTTTTTCTTCTTCTTATTTTTCCCCTCTGTGACAATCCTGTGGTGTAATATGAAAATCGAAACAAAACTTTTACAAGCTTCATATCACCTATAAAATTTGGAGTAGAAAATCCCTTTGAATTTTTGAGATATTGTAATAGTTTGTATATCACACTGTCACGTGTTCGTGGATTATACTATACCTGAAAACTATCACGTGTACAGTATGTGTAACTATATTCATTAATTTCATATATTTGATAAAAGAATATATGAAAATTTAATTGCATCGTTTATTTTAACCATATATATATATATGCTATAGGTATATATATATATATATATATTTATATATATATATTTTATATATATATATATATATATATATATATATATATATATATATATATATATATATATATATATATATATTATATTAGCCACTTCGCTTCCCTCCTCCTACGAGATGTACGGGCGATCCTAAGATATTGTGCCACCATTGCGGGCCGAGCCCATATATCCGTCAGAGAGCTTATCGAAGTTACGTCTGATGTCCGTCAGGTCCGAGCAGTTTAGTAAGCAGGATTGGTGATTTTTTTAAGAAAAAAAATCAATTTTTGATTTTTTCGATTTTTTCAGATTCGTACGAGAAGTATAATTTGTAAACAAACTTTTTTTTTTTCGATATAGTATTATTTTTTATGTTTATTTAGGCAAGGTAGGCAGTGCATGCCCTACAAAAGAAGTGAATTATATATTTATATATTTTTAATATTTAAAACATTTAATCCATAAAAATTAATTTCTTACAGAGCTGTTATCGAAATTTAATACAATTTCATTTTCCCTTGTAAAAAGGCAAATATTTTTGTGCTTCTCCGCTGCTTATGGCTTCCTATATTGAACTTGGTTAAATGGACGATCCGAGCTTTTCATTTTTAATATATTAAACTCATGTGCCTTAAAGGCATTCGGAATTCTGCTTTTGACTCACAAATCCCAGATTCCCAGTGTTTGGAATGATGTCGAAGTAGGATCTCTTCTCTCTCTCTCTCTCTTCTTCTCTCTTCTTCTTTTCTCTCTCTTCTTCTTCTCATATATATATATATATATATAGTATATATTATTATATATATATATATATATATATACATATATATATATAATATATATATATATATATATATATATATATATATATAATATATATATATATATATATATATAAATATATATATATATATATATATATATATATATATATATATATATATATATATGTTATATATATATATATATATATATTATATAGTTAGAGCAGTATATATATATATATATATATATATATAGCAGTATATATATATATATATATATATATATATATATATATATAGTATATATATATATATATATATATATATATATATATATAAATAGAGAGAGAGAGAGAGAGACAGTACAGTAAGAAGACGCAGTATCCAATCCAGAGTGTCCCGGTCAACCCATAAAAATTAAGAATTAAGAATAATTTTTAATAATAATTAATGAATAGTAATTTTAATTAAGAAGCCACATGGGGCCTACCCAGACTGTCCCATTCAACCAATAATAATTAATAATTAAGAAGCCGCATTGGCCCCTCTAGAATGTCCCAGTCAACCCATAATAATTAATAAGAATAATAATTCAGAAGCCGTATGGGCCTATCTAGACTGTCCCAGTCAACCCATAATAATTAATAATTAAGAAGCCTCATTAACCCCTCTAGATTGTCCCAGTCAGCCCATAATAAATAAGAAAAATACTTAAGAAGCCGCATTGTCCTATTTAGACTGTCCCAGTCAGCCAATAAAATTTAATATGGGCCTATCTAAACTATCCCAGTCAACCAATATTTATCAATAATTAAAAATAATAATTAAGAAGCCGCATGGTCCTGTTTAGACTGTCTCAGTCAACCAATAAAATATGTATAAGAAGCCGCATTGGCCCCTCTAGAATGTCCCAGTCAACCCATAATAAATAAGAATAATACTTAGGAAGACGCATGGGCCTATCTAGACAGATAAACGCCTATTCTTATCCTCAAAAAGCCAAAAATCTCCCTCCTCGTTGCATTACGTTTCACCCTCTCCAGCATATCTATGTCTTTTCTTTATAATAAGGGTGCTAAAATTGTAGACAATATTCAAATACTGGCCTAACATCTATTATACGACATTATACAAAAACAATATAGGCCTATATAATTAGTCCGCATCTTGCATCAATTTTCAATTTTTAACCCTAGGCCTTAGCTCTGGGTTCAGAATCTTAAAATAGGGCCTATAGTCTGACACAATGAAACAGCAACACTGAATTAACTAGCGGACTTACGGTTTACAATGCCAATAGTTTTGTTGAAAATTGAAAAATATATATTAATTAAAAACTTCATAATATATATACCTATATAGTTTTATTTTAATTTTTTATTTCTATTGAAGTTAAATCACCTAAATATACAAAAAAAAAAAATTAAATAAAAAAAAATCCCGATTTTTTAGTAAAAAATCAGTTGATTTTTTCATTTGATTTTTTTCTTGCCATCCGTGTTAGTAAGTGATGTCTCTTGTGTCGTCATTGGTTAGGGAGTGACATCTTTGACAGGGGGAGAGGGAGGAGCATTATGAAATCTAAATATATATTTCTGAAGATAGGGATGGTGCCCATAGTGGAGACGGGATATCAGCACTTTGGTTTGATGGTTCAGAGTTTGTTCTGTGGCATATTTTGGGTAGACGTGCTAGGAGAGTATGGTGGTGTTTGGGTATTCAGAGATCGCTCTCTGTACTAACTGTGTGTGTGGAAGTGTTTGATAATAAGTGTCTGATGACGGGAGAGGAAGCATGTCGTATGTTAGAATAGTAGCCTATAAAGCTGGTGTGATTTTTTTTCCTTTGTGGTGTAGGGGGTGGTCTGTTGAGTGATCTGCTGTAAAACTGGTAGCCCATCATATCAAGATGTGCCCTTATAGGGAGAATTTTTGTTTGTTTGTAAATGGTTGATGGGTGTGGATGGGAGGTAGCTTGTTTTTATTCTAAGAGCATTGTTTTGAACGCTCTTAAGTTTATGGATGTTGGTCTGAGCTATTACGGGCGCCGCCCATGCGAGTGATGCATAGTTCAAGATGGGACGAAGGTATTGCCTGTATCCAATAGTGAGGGACTCTTTGTGTTGACCAAAAATTGTTCCATTTATTTTAAATGGCTCTAGAGGTATTGTTGTTTATGTGGGGGGAGGGGGGGTGAAAGTCATGTTTGTATCAAAAGTTTTGCCTAGGGTGGTGGGTTGTTTATTGAGAGGGACTGAGGAGGTTTGAGAGAAAA
>JABUQX010048257.1:15000-25000 GCA_015478945.1 Trachelipus rathkii
AAAATAGGAGGCCGAAGGATTGACCTTTTCAGTTGGAGAGTTTTAGCAACAGAGCCATTCAGAGATCGAATAAGAGGGGAAAAAGATGATTTACAGAAATTGTTAGAGATGTTTTTTGGAAACAAGAGGCCAGAAAGATTTGTTAGTAGGAGATCCAAGGAGGTTAGCGAACTTTCGTTTGATGAAAAGCCCGCTTTGCTCGCGAAGAGTATTCCCTGCAACGATTTCTAGCTGAGATGAAAATTAGCGAGAGTGATAGGAGAACGAGGGTATTTTTCCCACTCCCGATACGCGACTTCTCTAGCCTGAATGGCCAGAGAACAAGCACGATCGAACCATGGATTATGAGAGAGAAAGGATTAGTCGAAGAAGGAATGAACCTTCTCATTCCCGTCCACGATTACAGCTCCCACCTTGTGGCAGAAGCCGAAGCGTCATCAGAGCCAAAGCAGTCATTCCAATTATAGTTTAGCGTAGAATCGACGCAAGGGCCCCCCCATTCAGCCCGATCAAAGTGCCAGAAAAAAAAACGCCATAGGGCAGGATGAAGCTGGTTGGAGAGAAAGTATTGAAATTAAGAGATATAAGATTGTGGTCAGATTACCAATAGGAGCGAAATGGTGTAGTTTATAGAGAGAAGGACTGTGGTGAAACATAGGTCAAGTTTGTTCAAGAATTGGTTGGATTAAAGAGTAAGTTTGTGGAATAGAAAACATGTATGTGTCAACTAAATGCAATAATTCATTCATGGGAAAATTAGTGAAGATGTGTGTCCCACAGGGTCAGGAGCTGGGGTTACTATTGTGTTCCTCATATATTATAAGTGTATTTAGACCATGGACTAAATGCCAAGGTTTCTAAGTTTTGCAGGATGATACCAAAGTGGCCACCTCAGTTGGGAAAAGTGAAGGATGTATAAAGATTCAAAATGATCTTGATAAAACTTCTTGGGGTGGGCGGATAAGTGGCAAATGAATTTTTATAGTAAAAATTGTAAGGTTTCAACTAGGTTTCTCAAATAAAAGTTTTAACTGCTTTGAATGGGGATTTAGCTTGAACCTGCTGGAACCAAAAAAAAGATATTAGTGTAATTAATAAGCAGTCAATTTGAAAGAGGCTAATCAGTGTTGGAAGCCAAAATAATAAAGCTAATAAGATGCTGGGCATAAATCGATAATTCGCAATGTTGTTTACAAGAGCAAAGGAAGTAATTAAGGTAAACTGTATAATTAGGCTATGTTAGGCCAATATAGAGTATTCTGCCCACAGTTTGAGGCCCCTTATTTAAAGAAAGACTTAGATATGCTAGAGGGAGTGCAACGTAGAGCAACAAGGATGATTTCCTGGGTTGATTGGTTAAGAGCTATGAGGAGAGGCTGAAGGAGTTAGGAATGTTTTCAGTTAGAAAGGCATTTCTCAGACGGGAACATGATACATTCTACAAAATTTTTCATCTATTGATAATACGGAGACCAATAAATTCTATCATAGTAGAGCACGAACGGGAGACCAGGGGACAACAAGAAAATTAGGAAGAAAGCATGCCATCTTAGATATAGGAAAGCATTCTTTCAGCAAAAAAGAGCTGTTAAATTTTGGAATGGTTTGCCACAGGAGGTTGTATATATATATATATATATATATATATATATATATATATATATATATATATATATATATATTATATTATATACATTTATATATATATATATATATATATAAAAAGTACTATTTTAAACTATAAATTTTTTTCAAATGTCGAATAGGGAACCGGAAACTGTAGCGATGACTGCTGGAAAATGCCACGCCTCGCCACTGATATAATTATATATATATAATATTATATATTATATATAATATATATTATATATATATTTATATATATATATTATATATATATATATATATATTATATAATAATACATATAAATATATATATATATTATATATATATAGATATATAAAATCACTTCCGCATTAGGTTCTTGGTCAGGGAAAATTGAATTATATGTATTTTCCTAATCAAGTGGATTAGAATTCGAAGATTATCTACAATCTTTTAAACCGTTAAATCCTTTATTTATTGCTACGGGCTATTGGATGATAATAAGTGGCGCATTGCTACGGGGCTACTTTTTGGGAAGATTTAATTTTAACTGGGCTACGAATACAGTGCCCTTATTTCTTTACGTCATTTATCTCTACTGAGTGAACAAAGCTTAAAAATTCCTTTTAATTTCCAAATAATTTGTTAACAGTGGTGCGGAGGTTATACAAGAGGTAATGTAACACATCTCATATCGTTATGTTTATGATTTTTTTTGTAGCGTCGACTCTATATTCAATATATTTTCCAGCCAAAACTCATATTTGAAACATGATTTTAAATTACCTTGTAATAAAACATCGTCACTGATCATCAGTTAAAATTTTGTGTATCAGTGATAGTGAGGTTATAGGGTTTGTTCCCTCAGATTTGTTAAATTACTTGATTTTTATTTTTTTTCATAAGCAAGCATATTAGAAATTAGTGCCGTATTTTTAATCAAAGAATTTTAAAAATATAATTAATAGAGAAATCACATATTCTGTTATTTATATATATTATAATATATATATATATATATATTATATAATATATATATATATATATATATATATATATATATATATATAATATATATATATATTATATATATATATATATATTATGGCGCATCTGAACTCGTGTGAAAAAAAATTGGCGCATGGTATGAAAAAGGTTGGCCAACCCCTGCTGTTAATAGCAAAGCCCCGCTTACGCTCAGGCATTTGGAAATTGTAGGCACCTGGAATGCATTGCGAATGCCAGATAGGCTACATGAGAGTTATTTTTGTAGTTATAAAAGATTCTCTTCCTCTCCTCTCTCTCTCTCTTCTCTCTCTCTCTCTCTCTCTCTCTCTCTCTCTCTCTCTCTCTCTCTCTCTCTCTCTCTCTCTTCTCTCTCTCCTCTCTCTCTCTATCGTATCTATTCTATCTATCTATAGATCTATATATCTATATATCTATAATCTATATACTATATATCTATATATCTATAGTCATATATATATATATATATATCTATCTATCTATCTATCTAATTTTTAGATCGAGAAATCGTTCTATCTAGTAGAGCGTGTATTCATCTATATCTCTATCTATCTATATCCTATCTATCTATATTCTTCTATATTTACTATATCTCTATACTCATATCTCTATATATATATATCTACATCTATCTATCTATCTCTGCCAATTTTTGCGATGCGAGAAAGTCGTTCTTTAGTAGAGCGTGTGATTCATTCATGTGTGTAGGCCTAATAGTAAAATCAGCATTTCAATTATTTTAATATTTTTTAAATCGTCTTAAAATTTCCTCGTGGTGAAAAACTTACCTAGGGTAATATGTGCCATTTAAATTTTTTAAATAAATTTACTATATATAATATTTTAAATCTATTTTTTTTTTCATTTTTAATATATTTTTAAAGCATATCCTTAAAACTATTGCCTTTTATCAGTAATTTACCTTAAAACCTAAAAAAGAAAAATTCTCATATTTGTTACCTGTTTTATTGTATAGTAGTGAGACTATGGTCTGGAATAAGAGGTATAGATAGATCTAAAATACAATGTGTTCAGATGGACAATCTTACGGGAGTGTTAGGTGCTAGAAGAGATGATAAAATGAGGAATGAACGTATTAGAGAGTTGTGTGGTGGGAAGAAAGGGGTAAATGAGAGAATAAATGAAAGTACGTTGAGATGGTTTGGTCATGTGGAAAGGATGGATGATAGTCTCTGGTTAAAACGGATGATATAGTGTGAGTTGTGCTGGGAACGTCCGGCTGGGAGACCGAAGAAAAAGTGGATTTAGTCAGTAAAGGAATGCCTGGAGGAGAGCAGAGGCGAGAAGAAAGGTGCATGACAGGAGTGAATGGCGGGGTTTTGTGAGAGGGTAGTATGGTTGTAGCTCACCAGGGCCAAGGGATGAACCCCACATGACGAGATGCCATATCGAGGGTCCGTCGCGATCCTGTGAAGCTCTAGTGTGGATTTTCTGACTAAGATGAGTTCTCACAAAAAGGTGTAAAGATGCAGTAAGGCTGGGCTTTCTTTTCGACTTGCTTCCTATTCTTCTTCTATTGTTTCCTGTGCATGTTACGCACCTTACCCCCAGTCTTGGGGAGGATAGGTGGGTGATGATTTTATATATATAATATATATATAAATATATATAATATATATTATATTATATATATATATATATATATATATATATATAATATATATATATATATATATATATATATATAATATATATATATGGCAAGTTTTCATAAAGTATTGTACGTGATACCATGTACTTAACAAATTCGGAGATACTTGTACTATTACAAAATGTACTTTAATCCAACCCTTTTATAATATATATATATATATATTATATATATATATATATATATATATATTATATACTATATATATACTATATAATATATATAATATATATATATATATATATTATATATATATAATTATATATAGTATATAATATATATATATAATTATATATATATATATATATATATATATATATATAATAATGATCCTATATAGACTACACATGACCATAGGATTGGAAAAAAAAATTCCTTTTATGATCTGTGAAGCCTGACTCAAATTAATTAAAAATTGATTTAATTACTTCTGTTTAGCAACCCCATCATTTGGTGTTAATCTCTAGTAGTAATTACAGGGTTTCATACCAACAATTAGTACTTCTATTTCTTTATGGGTTTTGAGAATAAGGAAGTTTCTTCTAAAGACCATTTTTGTACATTGTCAAAGTTTGTTTTTTTTTTTTAAATTTTCATGAAAAACATTCTCTCTCTAACACAAAATCACATTTTAAAAATGTTAAGTACATGTCCATGTAGGCCTACTTATTTTTAATAATATAAAGGTCTATATATATATATATATATAAGCGTTTAGTATAACCGTCATATGTATACTTAAAAATATATATATATAGTATAATATATTATTATATATATAATATATATAATAATTAAAAAAACGTGTTTTTTTTTTTAAAAAAAAACGAACGTTTTTTTTTTTAATCCCAACCCTATTTACACCATTGTTTTAGCACAGACTTTTTTTCCCTTTTGGATGTGTTGTGCGTGTGTGTTAAATTTTCGTTTAAAAAGTGTTTAATGGATTTGATTTGGCTCATCAGGGGTTAGTGAGTGTGGTAAGAAGTAAATATGTATTGAAGATGGGGTTAGAGAGCAAAATGTGGATTATAGATTTGCTTTTTAATTTTTGAAGGTTTAAAAAAAATGAGGGAGGGAGCGGAGCGTACCTTAAGGAATGAAGAGATATTTGTTTACTTAATTGAGGTCTCGGGGTAATTTAGAGCTGAATTTTTGCAGAAAGATTTTATTAAGCTAAATTGAAGAAATGAAGGAAGTGAGAGGTAATCAGGTAGTTTTAGTATGTAAATATAGAGGGAGAAAAGGTTATTGAAAGAAAATTTTTATAACAGTATTGAAGGAAGAGAGAAAATTGAATTGGATGGATAACGGTTAAAAATAACTTTAAAGATTGGTACCTATAAAGCATAAGAGAATGTCTAACGGAAGTTAATTATAAATCTATTAAACTACATGCATATTACTATTAATTATAAATGAAAAGTATGAAAATGGTGGCTAACATCCCTTAGTGTTGATATTGGATTTACCACAAAAAACTGAAGCACCGGAAACTTGTGTTGATATTAATGGAAAAAAATTTTCATGTACGTATGATGCGACAAGATTCGTGAGGAACCTTTAATTTCATTATTTGATGCTTTTAATGAAATGTACCAATGTGAGTAGAATAGGTAAGGTTTTCTCTACAAATTCCAAGGTTATGTAAACCCCGTTTTGTTTAATATATATTTTAAAATTTATAAAAGCTTTAAAATGAAAAACTCCTAAACTGCTATTATATAGCAAGTTTGTCTGTAGACATCTAATATAGCTAAATGATAAAATTATATGGACTAAACTCTAAACCAGTGATTAGGGTTGGGAAAAACCCGTTTTTTTCATGTTTGTTTTTTTTCTTCACATATTTGTGTACAATGTTATTACCCTTATGACTTGAAAGTGAGGGAAAACAAAACTAATTTCTTTTAAAACTGTAGCATATGCTATTCAGATATTTTTCTTATTCTTTTTTCCATTGAATCCGGAAAATAAGCAAAAAAAAAAAAAAAAAAAAAAAATAATTGAATCCTGATTCGTTTATAATAGTGCTATTTAACTGTCTGGGAAAATAAATAAAAAAAAAAATCAAAAATTACTCTTTACTCAAAAATAATGAAGGAAAAGTAAAGTTTGTTATTTGAAGTCAAAGTATATGGACAAAATTAAAATCTTATTAGGAAATAAATTTTTTTTACTGAAAATGTTAACTTTAGGTTTTGGAAAAATTATTTTATTTTTGATACCAAAATTAAGGATTTTTGAATGTTGCTTGGGTCTAGGTTCAGAACTATATAGTGGCTGTACATTGAAATGTAAAAAATCATTTTTTCAGTTTTTGCCTATACTACTGTTAACCACTATTTTAACAATCGGACTTTTATAATAAGATTTCTTATAATGCAGAGGCTAGGCTATAATCCCATAGATAAAATCTATTTGTTTCGCATTTAATCTTTAAAAAATTATTTAAGATCAAAAAAAAAAAAAAAAAAAACCCCATCCCATATAGAGAACCCAATGTAACGAAAAAAAACCCACTTCTAAAAACGCCTTCCTAGAGACAAATAGTCATATAAATAGCTATTTTTAGTTATGTGATTTTGAAAAATATTAATTTAAAAAAAAATAGTAAAAAAAAAAAGTAAAATAATATGATAGACATCATAACCGTCAATTTCAGAAAAAAATCGGCCTTTTTTTTGTTTTAAGTAACTGTTAAATAAAAACTATAACACTTACAGAAATTAGTTCTGGATATAATAAAATATGGGGTCATTTGCATCATTTAAGGTAAAGACATTAAAAAAAATAAGATAATAACTTATTTTTAAAAAATTTCTAACAAAAAGAAAGAAAAATTTTTTTTTTGTGGGCAAATTTCAGAAAAACCTAAAAAAAAATATATAAATTCTTAACCTATTGGTTAGGTTGACACTAGCTGAAATGAGCTTCTCTAACGTGTTAGTAGTAAGTAAGAATGATAAATTAGCCTGTATTGCCAGATTTTAGTCTGATTTTGTGTTAAATCTGGCACCTCTTTAGCAATTTTTAGCTATTTTAGTTTTTTGTTGTTGTGGGTATTTTTATATGGTTTTTCTCGATGCTCCGAGTCGGATTCCCCGTGGTTACCTCGAGTCAAGTTGGCCTACCCAGTCAAGGGTGAGGGGGTGGGGGGGAGAATGGAATGGAAATCTGAAATTGCCCTCGGTTCATAATGTAATAACTTTTTAACAAAATGTGCCTATCAATAGCATTTTACTAGTATAGATGATACGCTTTATAAACATGCTGGTAGACTATCAAAGTAGTAAGTGATCTTTAATGTATTTTTTATTTTTGTACACAGACCTTAAATATCAAAATTAAACAATTTAAAATATTTGTTTTTTTTTAAGAAAAATCACACAAATATGGTATCAAACTCGTGTTTGATTTATGTGATGATGTAGACTGGTGTTGTCTGATAAAGAAATATTGCTGTGCTTGAATAACCCTCTACCTCCTTCTAAACTCCTGAATAGATTTCCATCTTAGATAATCCCCCCTCTTTGATAGGTTTAAGAACCCCCTTAACGTACCCTTCCTTGAATAGATCGAAGGGTAAGCCGGCCCCATAATAACGCGTTGTTGATGCGTTCTAAAGACCTCAACACGGTTGCAATACTAAGCCACTCAGTCAGATAGCGGGAATTGCTACTCTGCAATACCTCAAAACATACTAGCCCACAGCTAAGTCTTGCCGTCTCAGGAAATAAAAAAGTTGCATAGGTGCATTAGAAAAGGTGAGTGTAATGGGTACTATCTGTATACTAAACATGTAAGTAGTGATTAGATGCATCATAACCACGGGAATCGATTCAGCAGTAAATCGTATAATACTAATCGATAACCTATAGTGGGTAAATATCCATGATATTATCGATATATCCATGCTAGAGGCATTAGACAAAGTGGGGGGCGGGTGTAACTAAACCAATTGGTAGGTGTGGCAATCAGATAGCGTTATAAACCATGGCAATCAACTTCCTAATACCTTAAAACATAAGGTTAGACACCTGACTCGTCAGGTATATTCTATGATGTAGGATGTGTCATGCTAGAGTGCTAGAAAATTATACATGCAGGAGCGCGCTGTTAAGGAGAGCGGTGCCACATACGAATGTGATTAGGATAGCTATATATATGTAGCCGGTATAGATATAATAATATATTATATTTATATACATATTATATAATAATAGTACATATATATATATCATAATGTTAAAAAAATATACATGGGTTTTTTTTTGTTACACTTTTTGGGGGGGGGGGTTTTCTGGACCCCACACTGACAGAATGAAAAAAACAACCATCAAGAATGTTGATAGGAGTTATAGCGCATATACCATGCACATTTTCAAATTAAATTTGGAATTGTTTTTTTTTCGTTACAAGTGGGTTTTTTTTTTAGAGCTCAACTCAAGGGTCTGCTGGGGATGCAAAATTTCATGAAAATTGTTTTGTGTGAACTGAAGTATTCAAGGTAGGTGCAACAGAATGAATAAACAAGTATTATACTGATTTATAAATTTCTAATGCAGTGGAATGCCTTGAAAGTCTCAAATGGCCGCCTCAAAATTGCTGAATTAATATGTGAAATTTTTTCAAATGAAATAAAAATTCTCCAAAATTTCAAAAGTGACTCGGAACCATTATTAACAATTTTTTTTCACTCATCATAGATCGCGATTAATAGGTGCATGCAATCCAAATTTTTTTTGCGCTCTAGACTCATATTTTACCGAGATACAGAATGGTTTTTTTTACTGTGTATAACTTTAGGTTTTGGAAAAATTATTTTATTTTTGATACCAAAATTAAGGATTTTTGATGTTGCTTGGGTCTAGGTTCAATCTATATCTGTATCCTTATTTTTTAAGTTTAGGGAGGAAAATACTGTTTGCAAAGAGGTTGTTGCAATATTTTTTTGCTTTATAGGCAATTTTAAAAGACTTTGCAGCAATTTTACAGTTTATGGGATTCACAACCCCACTGAATTACATGAATCAAGTTCTGGGAAGGAATTGGTGAACAGCTTTCTGAGTTTAAGATGCCCAAAAACAAGATCCTTGTCACCGAATGATCTTTACAATCTTTAAAAAAAACACGGCTAACTTCGGAAAGTCGGCTATCATGTTTTTATTTTACTTCCGACTCCAATATAGAAACTTTGATCCAAACACGGAAATTTTTACTAATCTCTAAATGTTATTAATATTTTAGATATTCTGATAGGTACTCCAAAAGACATTAAAATTATCAAGTAGCATATTTTAAGCTATTGCAGTTGGATTGCATAATAAATTTACATCAATAATTTTATATATAATAAATAACTATGATAATTTGGGTTCATGTCTGTTAAAGTGAATTAAATTATATACAGTATATAGCCAAGACATTCAAACTTGTTCCGTAGTCATGTGTTAAATAAAAAAAAAAAAAAATTGAGTTTTTTTTTGGTCCATTGCGCAAGAGTTAGTTTAGAGGACCTTCTCAACATTTGGTTTGGTGTTTAGAATAAACAGGGATTAAGAAAAAGCCCTGAAGCTTGTCATAGTGTGCAAAGAATTAAGAAATGAAACATGGATTGAATTTTAATTTGCCCAGTTATTAGTCATATATGATGATGATAAAAAATTATGTTCAGTTTTAAAGGAATAGCCCAA
>JABUQX010048257.1:30000-35000 GCA_015478945.1 Trachelipus rathkii
AAACAAACTCTCCCATAAGATAAAATATAAGTCATGCATATGCACTTGATTATTTCTTAAGCAATGTCCAACTTGAATCTGAAAATCAAATCTTTAACTCTTGTAAACAAAGTAAATAAATACTTTAAAGGACAATTCAGAACACGAAATGAGTGAAAAAACAGTTGATATAAAAGTTTATTATAGTAATTCGTTACTTACGATAAACTTCAACTTTAGAGTTATTCAAAATAATAATTAAAAAAAAAAAACTTATACATTAAACTAATATAAATAAATATATTGATATAAAATATTAGTTAAATATTATGAGACATAACTGCGTTAAAAGATAATAATAAAAATAATAATAATAATAATAAATAATAATAATATAATAATAATAAAATAATATAGATATAAGAATAATAATAAATAATAATAATAATAATAATAATAATAATAATAAGAATAATTAATAATAATAATAACGACTCAATTCACTTTTTCTTCAATCTCCCAGCCAGTCGATTCCAGCACATTCACCACTATACATCCCGCTTAAGCAACCGACTATCATCCATCCTTGCCACATGACCAAAACTATCTCAATGTACTTTCAATTATTCTTCTCATTTACCCATTTTCTTCCCACCACCCACAACATCCTAAAATGCTCATTCCTTCATTTTATCCAATTCTGTCTCACACCTAACACGCCCCTAAGATTGTCCATCTGAACACATTGGTACTTTAGATCAATAACTCTTATTCCAAGCCTATGTCTTTCAGAATTCGCACACCAAAACCAAATCATCCGCATGATAATAGGTATATATCTTCCACGCATCTTCCACCTCCATTCATTCTAACCACCATCCCCTTACCACTCACACCTCTAAAAAAAAAAAAAATTTTTTTCAATGAACCCCATCCATTTACAAATTGAATAGCCAAGGAGACATGACACATCCCTGGCCTCACTCCGCTATTAATATTAAACCAATCACTTTCGACTCCATTTATTTTCACACACGCTTCACTAGTCGCCATGACATACTTTTTGATTCCATTCAAGAAGCTTACCACCAACATCTGCCATAAGAGCTTCCTTATTAATCTATCATGGCCTGTTGCAAATCCTAAAACCTAAATACAATTTATTCTTATATATATATATATATATATATATATATATATATATATATATATATATATATATATATATATATATATATATATATATATATATTCTTTTTATATATATCTCTCATTTTGTTGAAACTCTCTCCTTTCCAGTTAATTTGTTGCGGCACCAAGTGACATTAGCTAATTATCACAATCTGAATCTACCATTGCATACAAGACGCTGAATATATTGGCACAATGATTTTTCCTGTATGGAAAAGGGAAAAATGTTATTAGAAGTGATCGAAAAAAAAATTTAACATTACCCAATATATTATGGTTTAATGAAATACACTTAAATGAGAATGGTAGGAAGGCTAAGGAAGGTGAATGATTTCAGAGAGGAGAGATGTATGTGTATAAGTAATACATTCTTTGAACACAAGATTGTCCAAAAGTATACGAGAGTTGGTGTAGGCAGATGGATTGTGGATGGGAATATCAATTTCATATAATAATAATAATAATAATAATTACATCTTACATCCGCTCCCAGGAAGGCTCATGAGCCTGTCAGCACGGTCAGCCTCTTCCACTCTCCTCTATCCTCCAAGACCTCTTTTCACACTCTCCGCCGTGTTTCTGGCCACCACTTACAGAGCTTTTGACTGAGCCGTTCTGTCTCTTAGCCACTCTCTCATTTTTACTGTCTTTCCCTTCACCGCTCCTCTAACCTCTTCATTCCACCATCGTGTATGTCTTTTTCGCGTTCCTCCTATCCATCTTCTTCTGAGGGTTTCATCTGCTGCTTTCATTACTACATTCCGAATGTCATCCACTATCTCCGCATTCATCATCTGTTCCATGTTTTCATTCAATCTTTCTTCATATTCTTGCCTTTTTCCCTGCTCTTTCAGTACCTCCATTTTAATTACGCTCCTCTTCTCCCCCGCCTGCAGCCTCTCCACCTTCATTCTTAAATCCGCCACCAGCAATCTGTGATCAGAGTCCAAAGACACTCCCGGCAATACTTTTACATTTTGTACTATTCTTCTATGACCGATTTCTGGTCAAATTTGTCTGTTGTGCTATTCCACCTGTACCTTGTAAACCTGTGTGAATCTCTTTGCTTGAAAAACTGTTCATGATTTTCATATCCTTTCTCATGCTCTATCAAAGCCTCTCCCTCCCCGTTCCTTATTTCCTCGCCATACGGCCCCAATATTCCTCTCCACTTCACTTCTTCTCCTCCTCACTCGTGCATTAAAATCTCCCACCAGCACAAATATTTCATTTTCTCTTCTTCCCACCTCCACCCTCTCTTCCATCATTTCCCTAAACTCTCTTTTTTCCTCCATTGTGTGCCCCTGCTGCGGTGCATACACCTGAAAAAGGTATAATTTTTTCCTTTTCATCTTGAAAGTGCATGCCATAAGCCTCTCATGTATACCCTCCACACCCTGTAAAAATGGAGACATCTTCGGTCCCACTATCATACCTACTCCGTGCTTCCTGACTCCCTCCTCCACACCTTTATACATTAACACAAATCCTCCTCCCAAATCTCTGCCCCTCTCCTCTCCCCTCCCCTCACCCTCATTTCCGCCAGTCCCATTACGTCTATCCTCCTCTCCTCCATCACATCCAAGATCTCCTCCTCCTTTCAACTGTATGTAGCTACATTTAGTGAAGCACATCTAAATTTGTTCAAAGAATTGTCCTTATTCATCGTTTAAAGGGTCTGATTCCAAAAGGTGTGTGTGTATCCGAGGCTAGTCCTTGAGAATTGCAAGCTGGTTCTTTCAGGCAGCGGCTTGCTATGGCTGTCCTGCCCTAGTCATTGCTTCGTTAGCGTTATCCAGGGTGAACGACGAGGACGTGGAGTTGAGACTTCTCACCACCAAAGATAATAATAATAATAATAATAAAATAATAATATAATAATAATAAATTAATAATAATAATGAATAATTAATAAATAAAATAATACATAAATAAAGAAAACTGTTAAGTTTCTTTATACTCTTTATACAATTTAAGAGGGGCATAAACTGAATTGTAATGGTTAATTTCAGAGAAGAGTAAGTTTCTCAATTTTAATTCTTTATAAATTTATATAAAGTTCACTTACAAATAAAAATGAAACTTTTTTTTTTAAAGTAAATATTCAAAATTCACATATTTTTAAATTCACTCTATTATTTTCCTTCATCATATTAAACTATGTGAATGGTTTCCACTGACAATATTTCTTGCACAAAGCAGCTGTGTACTTTGATTTACAGATCCAAGTATTAAGGTTTGTACTTAAACAATTATGAAAACTTTATATTCAATAACTTCAAACGGTCAGAGATTAGATTTAAATTTATTAGTTAACAAAACTGATTGTGTCGTCTTCACAAAATATCCAATAAATAATCAGTTTCATGTAGCCATGTATGGCAAGTAATTCAAATATACCACTTTTTTTCATGGAAATAATATTGTGTTATATTTACACCAACAGGTATTTTCATATGTAAATTTTAAAAATGATAAAGGTAAAACTAAGAAATGAAATAAAATAAAATAAGAAATAAAATTATTTTTAATACAAATTTCATAGTAACATACCTGGATTTTCAATCTCACTCAACTGATTTTCCTCAATAATAATGGATTCAACCATTGATGATTGTTCACACATTTTTTTGAAATTCCAAATTCTGAAAAAAAAAAAAAAAAAAAAAATATATATATATATTATATATATATATATATATATATATATATATATATATATATATATATATTATATATATATATAAAAAAAAAAAAAAAAAAAAATATATATATATAAAATATATATATATATATATATATATATATATATAGTGATTGTGCAATTTTCATTTAATAACGATGAGGAAAAGGCACTGAGAGGAATTAACCTAACCATGGCTGTTGAGCAATTAAAATTTTTGCTAATTCTAACTGCAGCTGATATCATTTTAAAATTATAAGACTATGCCTCCATTTCTTTAAAACTGACAGGCTTCATAACTTTCTATTTTCACTGACAATTACACATAAGAAAAATGTTTAAGTAACAAAATATTTTTTGTCCCAGCTCCAGAACTTTTTTTTTTTTTTGGCTCCTGCTCCAACCAAAACATTTGTTACCTCATTTTTATTGCTCATATTATTATTTTCTCACATAAATCCATATGTTTTATATTTTCACAACAAAACTGGTGTGTATAGTAGCCCATTACTGATTCATATTTTTGAATTTAATTAACTGAATATAAAGAGTACAAAATAATTTTAATGAGTTTCATTTATATGCTTGTGATATATATATATACGGTACCGTATATATATACCGTATATATAGTATATATATAGTATATATATATATATATATATAATTATATTATATAATATATTATATATATAGATATTATATTATATATTATATATATATATTTATATAATATATATATATATATATATATATATATATATATATATAATATGATATATATATCCACCTGTAGGTAACTTCAAATGTAAGTTTTAAATATATTAAAGGTAAAGCTAAGAACCCCATGGACCCTAAGATAATTTTAAAATATTTGGGAAATAAATAGTTATAATTATTCAACAAGACTTGCTCTAAAACATGTTCTTACTGATTGCCTAAGTTTTGACAATTGGAGAAATATTCCATTAAGTTTGTTTTAAAAATTCTTTGACTTTTAAATTATTAAATTGAATTTCTTTGAAAAGTATATTTATTCGGTGTCTTTTCATGTTTAACTGTGCCATATGTGTAGTGGAATAGGACTATTGCACCATTCAAATTAGCTGTACATACCACTGCCTAAATTTAAATAATGAAATAAATA
>JABUQX010048257.1:40000-42018 GCA_015478945.1 Trachelipus rathkii
TATATATATATATATATATATATATATATATATATATATATAGTTATTATTATATATATATATATATATATATATATTATATATATATATATATATATATATATATATATATAGTAAATAAAGAAGGAATTAGTTTATATATATATATATATAAATTCTATATATATATATATATATATATATATATATATATATATATATATATATATATATATATATAGTTAGTTATATATATATACATATATAAGTAATTAAGAATATATTCTTAATATATTTTTATTAATTACATTAATTATTATTAAAAATTATTCTTAATTCTTATATATATATATATATATATATATATATATATATATATATATATATATATATATATATATATATATATATATATATATATATATATATATATATATATATATATAAACTACCTTTAACGTGTATTTAATCCCTGGGCGCAGGAGGTAACACTGGGGACCAGGAAATTTAACTTTAAGGCCGGGCTATCCCAAAACCAGCGCCAATTTAACGTGTTCGAGTCAAGTTCTTTAATTTTTGCCCCCAGGTAGATAAAACCCAATCATGCTACGGAGGATTGAACCAGCTGGCCTCTCGTATGAGAGTATACCCACTAACTCCCATACTGATTTGATGGAGGAGTGTTAAGAGAGAGCAGGTAGAAGATATATATATATATATATAGTTATATATATTCAATACCGCCACCGTAGTTGTTTCGGTTGCAACCGGTAAGAAAGTAATTGTTAGTTTTCGGATTGCTTGGGTAATTAAATTATTATGGGTTGTTCAAGTACTAGCAAACCTTAAAGGAACTTCCCATGTTCAACTTCTCTCGAAATTATCTATGAACTTTATTCGTACTGATGCCCTTTATATTATAAGTTATTTACTCTATCAAGTAACCTCAAATTGTGTTTGCCCCTTCTCTAATATCTTATCACTTCAGCCAGAAACCTTCTTAGCCATTCACTCATCATTTATTCTAAGCAAGTTTTACTGATCTATCCTTTCCACAAAACATTTCTTCTTGCAGCGCAAATCTCTGAACCTTAATTCTGAAGAATTTACCCCACAAATATCTTGTAAGACTTTCATTACAAAACCTTTTTTTTCATCTTTGAATTTAATGTCCAAGCCTCATGTCCATAGAGAATTGTTTGAATGCTATATAATTAAACAATTTAATTTCCTTAACCATTAGACAAGGTCGCCTCCCATCAACTGGTTATTCTCTTGCTCACCGACAAGGCTTCTGATCTTATTGGCAAGAGTGCTGGACGAAAACAGTTACCCGGCAATCTGTTCATCATATCTTCATTGATTGTCCCCAACTGGATCCCATTCGCCATCGTCATTCTCCTACTTTATGGTCCATAACACCTTCTAAAAGATTATCCCATATCTTATCTGAATCCTCCCACTTTAACAGTAATTCTATTTTCTCTGATCTTCAAGAACCTGAATATACTTTATAACATGATTTTGTTATGTAATATTAGGACTATTTATATTGCAAGGACATCTTTTTATTTTTTTGACTGAATATTCATTTCGCCATTTAAATTTTCTTTGACATTTAAAATATATAGAAGCCAGGACCCATCAATAGAGTCGATTATTGAACCCAGTGTGGCCGCTTCTCTGTGAGCTGTGGTGGGTCCTGTACAGGAACTCAAAATTTTTTTTCCCTTTTTCCATATTTCTCTAAGGCCACTTAACACATTTTTGTCCTCTACAACTATGATCAATCTCTTAGTTCATCTTTCTAACAACTGCCCATATAATTTACCAACTGTTCAATGAACTTATCACTTAGTGCTGAGTGGCCTTTTTTGTTCATGTGATTAAAAAAAACTTTATGAATTTCTACAAAGTTTAAACATTACTAAAATCGTTTAATTGTAGTGCAAGGAACCTTAATTACAATCTTGAAAATTAAAAATATTGTCATAATATAATCTTATTTGTGAAACAAATTGCAATAATAGAAGAATAAG